>JAWZYT010005434.1:5000-35000 GCA_034508575.1 Petrolisthes manimaculis
ACACATCTATCTCTCCTTACACACACACACACAAACACACATCTATCTCTCCTTACACACACACACAAACACCTATCTCTCCTCACACACACACACACAAACACACATCTATCTCCTCCTTACACACACACACAAACACACCTATCTCTCCTTACACACACACACCTATCACTCCCCCCAAGACACACACACACACACAAACACAAACACACATCTATCTCTCCTTACACACACACACAAACACACCTATCTCTCCTTACACACACACACACACACACCTATCACTCCCCCCCAAGACACACACAAACACACACCTATCACTCCCCCCAAACACACACACACACACCTATCACCCCCCCCCCCCACACACACACACAATCACAGGGGTCCGTATTGATGTGATGATGTGTCAGATTGTAAACATTATCAGTGGGCGTGTAAGATAAGATAATGTTGTTGTTATTGTTATTGTTATTGTTGTATTGTTGTAAGTGGCTCTCTACTCCTCCCTCCTCCTCCTCTTTTTCCTTCCTTTTTCCTCCTCCTCATTTTCTTTCTTTTTCCTCCTCCTCCTCTTCTTCCTCCTCTCTTTCCTCCTTTTCTTTCTTTTTTCCTCCTCCTCATTCTACTCCTTCTTCCTTTTCCTCCTCTTCCTCCTCCTCCTCCTCTTCCTTCCTTTTCTTCCTCCTCCTCCTCCTCCTCCTCCTCCTCCTCCTCCTCCTCCTCCTCCTCCTCCTCCTCCTCCTCCTCTTCCTCTTCCTCTTCTTTCTTCCTTTTCCTCTTCCTCTGTTTTTGTGTTACTGAGTACATGTAGTTATAGATATGGTTTTGTGTTACATATAATTATAGATACAGTATGGTTTTGTGTAATTACAGAGGGTGTTTTATGTTGCAGGGAGTGTATGGTTTTTTGTTACATGTAGATATAGATACAGTATGGTTTTGTGTAATTACAGAGTGTGTTTTGTGTTTCAGAGAGTGTGCTTGAGAGTTTGTGTGTTTTGTGTAATTACAGAGCATTGTTTTGTGTTTCAGAGAGTGTTCTTGAAAGTTTCGTGTCTCAGGGAGAGTGTTTAAGAGTTTTGTGTAATTACAGACCACGTTTCGTGTTTAAGAGTTTTGTGTTTTGTGTAATTACAGAGTGTGTTTTGTGTTTCAGGGAGTGTGTTTGAGAGTGGAGTATTTTTCATCGGTGTGAGGTGAGGTGAGGTGAGGTGAGGTGAGGGAGGTGAGACAGTCATCAGTATGTCCCACCACAGTGATGAAAATGCTGTCTACGCCTCCACAGACTCATTCTGGGAGGTACGTATACACACACACACACACACACATATACACACACACTGCTATGTAAATAAACCATTATATTCCAAGTACACCTGTCTACTCATTAGTGATGATAACTGTACAATGGAGATATTATTGTGTTTTTATTTATTTCAAGGTATTCCAAACACACCTGTCTACTTATTATGTATTTATTTACTGTCAAGGTATTCCAAACACACCTGTCTACTTATTATGCTTTTATTTACAGTCTCCAGGTATTCCAAACACACCTGTCTACTCATTATGCTTTTATTTACAGTCTCCAGGTATTCCAAACACACCTGTCTACTCATTAGTGCTTGTAACTGTACTGTACGTGTGTGTGTGTGTGTGTTTACAGGTTGGGAACTTCAAGAGAACAACTAAGAGAGTGGAGGATGGTAACAGGTTATGTGATGATCTCATGAAGTTGGTGTCAGAGAGGGCAGAGATTGAGAAGATGTATGCCAAGAGTTTAAAAGAGTGGGCCAAAAAGTGGAACAACATTATTGAAAAAGGTGCGTATTTAAGAGATAATAATTATACACTTATATACCGTACTGTATAGAAATATTATGTGGTGTATCTATGTATAGTACAGTTGGCTACATGATTTAATACACTGGTTATATATAAAGAGTGGTTATAATTCTACAAATACTATAATGAATGGTCTACCAATCCAACTTACCCAAGTCCAGGATGTAACACAACACTCCATTCTATTAAACACATTATTGAACTACAATGTACACCACCACACTCACCAACAACACAACATACACTCTGAGGGCACTGTGGGAAAGCCAGACAACTTGAGGAACTTCAATAACAACAATAACAACCAACCCAATCCACCTAACCTACCCAATTATTCAACTTAACCTAACTCAACCCAACACACCCAACCTAACCCAACCTACCCAACCAAACTAAACCCATACATACATATCCTACATAATTATATTCATACATGTATATATTCATTCATACATACATTCATACATACATATATTCATACATACATACATACATACGTACATACATATATTCATCCATCCATACATACATACATACATATATTCATCCATACATACATACATTCATACATACATACATACATTCATACATACATACATATATATATTCACCATGCATATATTCATACATACATATATTCATACATACATACATACATACAGTACATATATATATTCACCATGCATATATTCATCCATACATATATTCATCCTACATGCGTACATACATACATACATACATGCATCCATACATCCATACATTGATACATACATATATTGATTCATACATACCTCCCCTACAGGTCCTGAGTATGGTACAACAGAGGCAGCATGGAAGGGTGTATTGATGGAGGCTGAACAGAGATATGAACTACACACACACGTCAAGGAAAACCTCATCAATGAAGTACACAGTAACATCAAACAGTGGCAGAGAGAAAACTATCATAAGGTGTGTATGTGTGTGTGTGTGTGTGTGTGTGAGAGAGAGAGAGAGAGAGGGAAGGATAGAGAGGGAAATATCATAAAGTGAGCAGGTTGTTTGTGTGTGTGTGTGTGAGAGAGAGAGAACTATCATAAGGTGTGTATGTGTGTGTGTGTGTGTGTGTGAGAGAGAGAGAGAGAGAGAGGGTGGGAAAAAGGTAGGAACAGTGGCAGAGAGAAAACTATCATAAGGTGAGAAGAAAGACATGCTGTCTGTGTGTGTGTGTGTGTGTCAGAAAGAAATATGTCATAAGGTAACCAGAAAGATGTGCTGTGTGTGTGTGTGTGAGATGATTTTACCCCTTTTTCCCACCATTCTCTCTCTCTCTGTCTCAGTCTCAGTCCCTTTTCTTCCTCCCTTTTACTACCTCTCTCTCTCTCCCCCTCATTTCTCACACTACTCTCTCCCTCTCCCTCCCTTCCTTCCTTCACACCCCTCTCCCTCTCTCTCCCACCCCACCCCACCCTCTCCCTTCCTTCCCAACTAGCCTAAAATTAATAACCCACCTCTTCATTTCATCCTCCTTCCTTGCAGTCCATGATGGGTCAGCTCAAGGAGAAGAAAGATATAGAGGACATGTTCAAGAAGGCGCAGAAACCGTGGGCCAAACTGTTCGAGAAGGTAAACAAATCCCGCGCCGACTACCACAACGCGTGTAAGAGCGAACGGTCGGCACAGAACCAGGAACGCAACGCTGGCGGAGATTCCTCACTCTCCCCGGATCAGGTGAGAACGAGAGAGAGATAGATAGAGAGAGAGAGAGAGAGAGAGAGAGTGAGTGAGTTAGATGTGAGGAAGGGGTGAGGAGAAGTGAATGAATGAGAGAGAGTGAGTTAAATGTGAGGAAGGGGCAAGGAATAGTGAGTGAGAATGAGAGAGAGTGAGTTAGATGTGAGGCAGGTGCGAGGAGAAGTGAATGAGTGAGTGAGGTTTGTGTTTGTGTGTGTGTGTGTGTGGAGAAGGGGCAAGGAAAAGTGAATGAGTGAGTGAGGTTTGTGCTTGTGTGTGTGTGTGTGTGTGTGGAATGAATGAAAGGGAAATTAGGAAGGGAGGTTGGTGTGTTGGTGTGTGTGTGGAGAGGATGGGAAAGACGAAAGGGAATTAGGAAAAGAATGATAAAGATGAAAGAGGAAAGAATGATGGGGAATAATGAGAGAGAATAAAAGAGGTTTGGTGTGAGGAATGAATGAGAAGGTATTTAGAGAGGTATGTGTGAGGAAAGAATGGGGAAAAATGAGAGAGAATAAAAGAGGTTTGGGTGTGTGGAAAGAATGAGGAAAATGAGGAGAAATTAAGGAGGTCGAAGTACGGAAACGGAGTGAGGAAAATGAGGAAGAATTGGTGAGGAAAGATGAGGAGGAAAATGAGGAAAGATGAGGGAGAAAATGAGGAGTTATAAATAGTGATGAAAGAGGAATAAGTGAATAAGGTGAGGAAAGAATGAGGAAGAGAAAAGGAGGAATTGAGATAAAATTAGGAAATAAATTGAGTTATAAATAATGAGGTTGGTTGGTTGGTTGGTTGTGTGTTATTAAATATTTTTGTGATTATTGGAGTATTATTTATTTATTATTATTTACATATATCATCATTATTTATTCATTTATATTTTGTTTATATTGTTACCTATCTTCATATTATTATTATTATTATTATTATTATTGTTTATTTTTGCTATTATATTTTTTATTATTATTATTATTTATTTTTCTAGTATCTTTATTATCTATATTATTATTGTTATTATTCCATGTTTGTATTTTTATCTCTGCTGTTATGTTTTCACCCTGATTTGTGTGTATGTAGGTCTGTCGGTTAGTCACCAACATGAATTAAAATTAAACTTACATACAAATTATAATCAAACTTCGGAATAATTATTAGGCATTAATTTGAAGCAAGGTTATTTTAAGTGGTAAATCTGGAGCAATTGATTCCTCCAAACTATTCCAAGCAACAGGACACCATTATTTTTCTTCATCTGGGTCTGTTTCCTGGCATACTTTGGAGGAATCCGTAGTCTTCAAATTCACCAAGAAGGGAATCTCATTTTTAATTAAGAAACTACTAGATTTGATTTCTACACATACTAAGAAAACATATAATAATTATTTTTATCACTTCTTTAGGGTAAATTTCTCATGTTTGTAAATACCTTAGTTTATTTTTATCACTTCTTTAGGATAATTTCTCTTGTTTATAAATACCTTAGTTTATTTTTATCACTTCTTTAGGGTAATTTCTCTTGTTTGTAAATACCTTAGTTTATTTTTATCACTTCTTTAGGGTAATTTCTCATGTTTGTAAATACCTTAGTTTATTTTTATCACTTCTTTAGGGTAATTTCTCATGTTTGTAAATACCTTAGTTATAAAATATTTCAAAGTTCTTTATTATTGGTGTTTGTGATATATTTTCTTTTCTTGTGATTGAACACTTTCTTTTTCTGTGTGGATCTTTTCTACTTCAGGATAATAAGAAGAGCGGCCTTGTTGTAATGGTAGGAAAACACTGCTACTATATACACTACTAGTAATTAACTACTATTATTACTATACCACTACTACCCCAATCCACTACCCCTTCTTGACAGTGCTACTATACACACTACTCATAATTAACTACTACTACTATACACTACCCCAATCCACTACCCCTTCTTGACAGTGCTACTATACACTACTCATAATTAACTACTATTACTACTACTACTACTACTACTATACACTACCCCAATCCACTACCTTATACCACTACCCCTTCTGGACAGTGCTACTATACACACTACTCATAATTAACTACTACTACTACTACTATACACAACCCCAATTCACTACCCCTACTCCTTGTTATATAAAAAGTTGCTCATTAACTACCACTACTACTACCACCACTATACACTACCTCACACCACTACTACCCAATCCACTACCTCACACCACTACTACCCAAGCCACTACCCCTTCTGGAGTAGTTGTGGTGGGTAGTGGTGATAAATAGTTTCCACAATGTCTCGGCTTGTTATATAAAAAGTCACTCGCTTTCACTTCAACTGTCCCCTTGTGTGTTTATTTTCTGTCCCTCCTCTCAATGCCCTTCTTCCTCTGACACCACATGACCTCACTATTGTTGTTGTTGTTGTTGTTGTTGTTGTTCTCCCGGGGTTGGTTGCAGCACCTCTAATATCAATCAATCAATCAATCAATGTTCAAAAATGGTTCATGTGAACAGACCTTTACTCCTTGTTACCAACCCTATAACTACACTATTATTATTATTATTATTATATATTATTATTATTATTATTATTATTATTTATATTACTGTATTATTATTATTATTATTATTATTATTTATATCAGGTGTATGGGAAGGTTCTAACTGAGAGATTGATGGAAGTAACAGAGAATAAAGTTGGTGAGGAACAGGGAGGGTTCAGAAAGGGTAGAGGATGTGTGGATCAGATATTTGCATTAAAATCGATAGTGGAGAAATATATAGGGAAGGGTAGGTAGTTGTATGCTGCCTTCATGGACTTGGAGAAGGCATACGATAGGGTGGATAGGAGAGCTATGTCAGAGGTGTTGAGAATATATGGTGTTGGGGGATCTCTGCTAAAAGGCATTGAGGCTTTTTATGCAGATGCAAAAGCATGTGTGCGGGTGGAGGGTGATCTGAGTGAGAGTTTTAATATTAGTGTAGGGCTGAGACAGGGATGTGTTATGTCACCATGGTTGTTCAATATATATATGGATGGTTGTATGAGAGAGATGAAAGCCAAAGTGAATGGTCTGGGGGTGAAGTTGAGGCTGAATGAAGTAAATTGGTCCTTGGCGGCAAGTTTATTTGCAGATGACACTGTGCTGATGGCTGAGAGTGAAAGGAACTTACAGAGAGTGGTGGACGAATTTCAGTCTGTATGTAAACAAAGGAAATTGAAGGTGAATGTGGGTAAAAGTAAAGTGATGGTGTTTGAGAGAGCAGAAACTGAAGTGATTGACGTTGCTACAACTTACAAAGTGTAAGTACCAACTGGGACGAAGTGTGAGATAACTCTGAGGGGTGAGAGGATGGATGGAAGTGAAGTTGTGGGATGTGGTGTGAGAGGCAGACCACCAGTAAGATGGCAGAACAGAGTGGAAGAGTATGTAAAGGAGAGTAACATGAGGAGGAGGGGAGGGCTGGACCAAGTAAGGAGGGAGTGTTGGAACAGGGAAAGATGGAGACACTTCTGCCGTGGCCATCCCCTTGGAGGGAGTGAGGCGTCAGAGCTATAGATAGATAGATAGATAGATATCATTATTATTATTATTATTTATATTATTATTTATATTTATTTATTTGTTCATATTTTGGTTAGACATCTCACCCAACCCAGCCACTCACCACTCACTCACCACTCCTTATAATTATCCACACACTCCTCCTTTTTTATATCCAACCTTGTGATTAGAGTGTGTGTGTGTGTGTGTGTGTGTGTGTGTGTGTTAACTAATGAATGAAATAATTAAGTTTCTTGCTGGTAATTATCAAGGGAGCAATAATTCTCACGTTATAATTATTTCTTGTCGGTAATTATCGAAGGTGATTTTTGGTTATTTATTATTATTACTTTAATTATTATTTTATTTATATTTAACCGATTAAATATGAAAGCAAAATTATTTTTACTATTACATAATTATACAGTACAATTATTATTATTATTTATTTATTTATTTATTTTTATTTTTATTTTTTTCACTGATTCCTCGGGTTATTTTTCTTTGGAGTTTTTGAGTGACTATTGTATTGTGTTACTGATATATTTATTATTTATTATAGGGGAGATATAATACCTAATATACTTTTGGTTACATTGGAGTACTTTGATTCCTCCAAAGTATGCCAGGAAACAACAACAGATGAACAAAAATAATGGTGGTTCCTGTTGCTTGGAATAATTTGGAGGATTCAGTTGCTCCAGATTTACCAACACAAAACTTCCCCCTTAATTTAAAACATTACCAAGAATTTATTATTGTTGTTATTATTATTATTATTATTTATTTTTTAACCCATTCAATATTTTCTTTAATTATTTTTTTTTTAATTTTTATTTATATTAATTTTTATTTTTATTATATACATATATATATTTTTTTCATTAATCTTTTCATTATTTATTTTTAACCCATTCAATATTTCCTTTCATTAATTTATTTTTTTCTTTCTTTTTACAATTTTTATTTTTGATGGCAGAGATTCCAGATGGTAAGTTGTTGTTGTAATAATAAATAATAAATAATAAATAGAGTTATATAAGTTGTAAAGTTGTGGTACAGTATAAATATGTATAATAGATTTTGGTAGTAAGTTATATTATTAAGTTAAGGTGATTATTAAATTGTAAAGTAAAAGTAAAGTAAAGTATACAGGTAGTAGATAATTATTACAATACTTATGCTAATTAATACACTTATTCTACATTTATTCTACATTTATTCTACATTTATTAACTTATTCTTCACTTATTATTACTTATTCTACACTTATTATTCACATTATTACTTATTCTACATTTATTCTTCATTTATTATTACTTATTCTACATTTATTATTCACATTATTACTTATTCTTCACTTATTATTACTTATTCTACATTTATTCTTCACTTATTATATTATTAACTTATTTTTCATTTATATTTATTAATTATACACTCTAGAGGAGATAGTTTATTTGTGGGTGATATTCAAGAAAGTCTGTGGTGGTGTGTACGATGATGGTGTGATACCGGTACTATGACTGTTGTTGTTGTTGTTTATACCAATACCACACCATCGTAAATACCACGGATGTTCTTTCTTGCATATTAACCAAAACCCCAGAAATTTCAGTACAATATACATATAGTAACCTTTTAAGTACAGTATACAATATTTCAGTACATGTATTACAAAGCTAGCATAGCACATTATTTTGTACATAGATATTACAAGAGAACTACAGTTGCCAAAAAAGGTATTGTTACAAATCTTTACAGAACTTTAACCCTAGTAATATCCACAACTATTTGTAGGGACTATAAGCAGGTATAACAGAAGGAAATATACTGTACATATCCTTCTGTAATACATACTTATAAACATGTATAACAGAAGGAAATATACATATCCTTTTGTAATACATACTTATATATATCCCTACAAACAACTATGGACATTAATATATTTAATGTTGTATCAATAGTTGTTGCAATACCTTTTTTGGCAACTGTACATATATATATTATTATTATTATTATTGTAGTGTATTATGTGAATGTAGAGTATTGTATAGTTAAACTTATTCTTTGATGATAAAACATTTCATTGCTAAATCCAAATTACAATACAAATTAATGGTATTGTTTAACTTATTCTTCGGTGAAAAGGGAGTTTTGTTGCTAAATTCACTTTGCAAAAATATAGAACGTGAGCAATGGAGATTATTGACGTCAAAGATAAAGGTTTAATTAACAATATCAAACTGAATTCTATTGTTGGCTTTCCTTCTCTTCCTTCCTTCTCTTCCTTTCTTTCTTCCTTTCCTTCAATTCATGGTTATATCTTTTTTCCCCTTTGCTTCCCCCTCCTCCTCTCCTCCCCCCTCCCCTCCCTCCTCCCCTCCCTCCTCCCCCCCCTCCTCCCCTCCCTCCTCGCCCCCCTCCTCCTCCTCCCTCCCCTCCTCCTCCTCCTCCTGTGGCTCACCAGCACAACAATATCAAGGTATGAGTGTTATTTGTCTTGTTGTTTGTTGTTTGTTGTTCTTGTTGTGGAAGTCAGACACACACTAAATGTTGTTGGTTTTATCTTTCTTTTGTACAGGCTAATGTAATAATAATAATAATAATAATAGAGTAAGGCAGGGCTTCCACTCGCTTGTCACTATCATCACCGTCAGTGTCAATGACGTCACTAACGATGGCTGTACTGTCAATGGATGGTCCTGGTGCCGCGACCCATCACACCCACCGCCAACAAAAGATAAATAATTTCATGTTTTGTCTGAGTGACTTGGGCAGTGTTGACCATCATCCAGGGTGTTGGATATCTTGGATATTATGAAAACATGAATATTAAGCAATAGCACACAGAAAAAGATATGAGATCACATTAGTCATATAAATATTTAAATGTATTTACATAAAGTGTGTGCATTCATGTATTGTGACAACTTATGTTTAGATAAATCTGGAAATGTGACAACACCGCACATTGTTGTGCATCTCAGCTGTGCAGCTCATGTAAACAAAAACATTACAACAGCAACGTGGTGTACTGGTAAACAGACAGTCCTCCTTACTTTACTGGTGACTATATTCCTCACCACAGTCATCTTCTAACACCATCAACACTCTTTTCTCCCTACATAAGTATTGTGTGTTGTTGTCTCATCAGAGGTTCTCTGGAGCAGTACAGTAGCTGGTACTGTGTCATCACATTCTCCTTCACTGTCTTGTTGGTCTAGCTGGGAGGTCTTCTTGGTTAAGTAGAAGAAGAGCAGTAATGATAAATAGGTCGTTCATGTCCATCTTGTTGTTGTTGTTTTGGATGGTGTGGATAGGCTACAACAACAACACCGTCATCGTTGATGGAGCTCATCTCCTCCAAAGTGAACGGTTGTTGTGTTTATGATGGTGATGATGGTGACAGGCTTGTGGACACCGTGCCTAATAGTCATCATATAATAGTAATAGTAAACATAAATTATTAATATCTTTCTGTACAATTTAATATCATAATGGAAATAATAATAATAATAGTAAGCAAAAATTTTTATTATCATTTTGTACAATATAATATCATAACAGAAATAATAATAATAATTATATAGTAATAGTAAACATAAATTATAATTATCTCTCTGTACAATTTAATATAATAATAGTAAACATAAATTATAACTTATTTTTATGCACACTTTAATATCATAATATAAATGATGATAATAAAAATAATAATCACAAAGCTAGTGTCATAATACAGTACAGTAATAACAATAATAATAACAATATTATTATTATGTTGTACAGGCTCATGTCATAATAATAATAATAATAATAATAATAATAATAATAAAGTACAGTACAGATACAATGCCCGTTCATAATAAGAATACAATAATTACTGTATAAAATGTACTAAAACAATCATTACAATCATTACATAACATTACATTACATTAGCTTTTACAATAATATTAATTACATCAATTCGAAGCACTATTGTATTTTACTGTTTACTGTATGCAAGAACATACATCGTGTCGGTGTCATAGTACCGGTACCACACCATCGTCGTATACACCATGAATGTTCTTGAATACGGCCCTGTTGTTTATCCGTGTATGTATGTATGTGTGTTTGTTTGTTTGTATGTGTGTATGTATGTAAAGCATCACAGACATACAGCACTTCTCATTCCTCTAACTCTTAATATTTCTTTACTTTCTCTCATTCCTCTCTCTAACTTTTTACTCAATCTCTCTTATTTATTTTATGGGGGTGTGGGAGTAGGGGACAGGCTTGGGGGGGGTTTGGGGGGTGCGGGAGTAGGGGGACAGGCTTGGGAAGGGGGAGGGGTTAGGGGGACAGGCTTTCTACCCACCCCAAGCCTGTCCCCCTATTCCCACACACCCCAAACTCCCCCCAAGCCTGCCCCCTACTCCCAAACTCCCCCCAAGCCTGTCCCCTACTCCCACACCCCCTATAAGGAGGTATAAGTCACACTAGCATGTTCCAATAATGTATGTATGTATGTACAGTTGCCAAAAAAGGTATTGCGACAAATCTTGATACAACTTTAACCCTAGTTATATCCACAACTATTTATATGGGACTATAAACACATACACCTTCATCTATGGACTTGGGGTTTGTTTTTTTCATTAAGTTTGTATTTCCTTACTTCCTTTCTGATTTATAAAAAAAAAAAAAAAAAAAAAAGAGAGAGAGAGAGAGAGAGAGAGTTGTGAATGAGAGTAGCATATGATTATAATAACTTATTTGTGACAATCTATCTAATTATCATCTTCACTGTTATAATTATATTCTTATTGATTCACAACTTTTTTTTTTTTTTTTTTTTTTTTTTTTTTTTTTTTTTTTCTATGATCAAGGTGTGTTTGTGTATAAATTAATCCCCATGAAGGTAACAAACTCCCTTCACTAACTATACCTTTTTCCAAATGCTAGTGTGATGTCCCCCTTATGGCAACAAACAAATAAAAAACAAACAAACAAATAGATGCCCTCAGTGTTGCCAATAGGGGATCTGTCTGTTTGTTTTGTGGTATTGTTTGAAGGAATTGCAGACCTTCAACTTTACTACCAAATGAATCTCCCCTTGTGGAACCTTGTGTGTGAATATTGGAGGTAAATGAGTCCTTCAAATATTGCCACGAAACACACACATACATGCACACTTGTCTCTCCTTACACACACACACACACCTATCTCTCCTTACACACACACACACACACACACATACACACCTATCTCCATACACACACACACACACACACACCTATCTCTCCTTACACACACACATAATATTATCTCCATACACACACACACATATCTCCATACACACACACACACACATACCTATCTCTCCTTACACACACACACACACACACACACCTATCTCTCCTTACACACACACACACACACACACACCTGTCTCTCCTTATACGCACACACCTACTGTATCTCTCCTTACACACACACACACACTTATCTCTCCTTACACACACACACACACTTATCTATCCTTTCACACACACACACACACTTATCTCTCCACACACACACACATCTATATGGAAGGAGTTTGTTTGTTTCATGGCATAGTCAGGAGGAATCAGAAGCCTCCAATTTTCATAACACAATCTCAGGGTCATTAATTTTGTTGTTGTTGTTGCTTGTTGAAATAGTTTGTAGGAATTAGTTTGCTCCACCATAAACAATACTCAACTTAATTAAAGGTGGTTAATTATTTTTTGTTACATTCCTTCCTTCCTTCCTTCCTTCCTTCCTTCCTTCCTTCCTTCCTTCCTTCCTTCCTTCCTTCCTTCCTTCCTTCCTTCCTTCCTTCCTTCCTTCCTTCCTTCCTTCCTTCCTTCCTTCCTTCCTTCCTTCCCTCCCTCCCTCCCTCCCTCCCTTCCTCCCTCCCTTCCTTCCTTCCTTCCTTCCTTCCCTCCCTTCCTTCCTTCCTTCTTTCCTTCCTCCCTCCCTGCATGTTGTTATAACAGTAAAATTTAAAGTTGATGTTATTATTTGTGTTAATGCATTTAATATTAGTAATTAATTACAATTAGTACAATACTTTACCATAATTAGTCTCATAACATCAATAACTACTAAAAATATTTGTAAATATAAGTACAGTAATACAGAATGTAATGTTTGTATAAATATAAATACAGTAAAATCAATTACAAAATATAAATAATTTCAGAATATAATGTTTTGTAAATAATAAGTACAATACAATATTCAGGGAAGGTAGGTTTTATTTATAATACAGTACAGTATATATATTTAAACACATTACAAAAAAATAGGAATGTATTACAAAGTACAGTCATAGAAACCCAACATTGAACAAGAGGATTTTCCAAGTTGAAGAAAGAGTAAGTTTATTAATACAGTAAAGAACCCTCGATGTATGAACTGTATAATGAATAAATAAATAAATACGTCAATGAATAAATAAATAAATACATCAATGAATAAATAAATAAATACGTCAATGAATAAATAAATAAATACGTCAGTGAATAAATAAATAAATACGTCAATGAATAAATAAATAAATACGTCAGTGAATACATAAATAAATACGTCAATGAATAAATAAATAAATACATCGATGAATAAATAAATAATTACGTTTATCCATTACTTACTTCACTTTACATTCATTGAAGATCACTCAATGTTTATTTACGCTTTTATTATTCATTATCATATTAAATTATTAAGTGATTTACTGATACACACTTAACTAACTATTAAATGATTAACTGACTCTGTGATAAAAGGATAGTGTGTGTGTGTGTGTGTGTATTATTTATTACCATATAAAATTATTTAATGATTTACTAACCCTATGAAAAAAGGATAGTGTGTGTGTGTGTGTGTGTTATTAAATTACCAAACACACTAATTAAATATTAAATTATTTACTAACGCTATTTAAAAAGGGATATATATAATTATGTACTCAATTTAATCACCTTATAATTATATCGAGGGTTTAACTGTATCATCCTAACTACCGTAAGTCTGTCTGTTGCCTCGGGTGAATTAAAAGTCACCGAGTACTCCAAACTAATGCATCCCAAGTCTGTTTATTGGTGTACTGTAGTGTAATTAGTAACAGGTAATTATATATAACTCTTAACTTTTTTTGTGTGTATATTTTATTTTTATTTTTGTGTGTAATTTTTTTTATTTTTTTTTTTGGGTGTATCGTATTTAGAAAAAAAAATTCATTGCTGTGTTGAGAATTTGTATTTTATATATATATATTTTTTTTTCTATGTGTTCCCTGATATTTTTTTTTCTTTATGCCATGATTTTAAAGTATGGTAATAATAATGGTTATGGTGTAATTAACTATGATGATAATAATAATAATTTACTGATTGTTAAATTGGAGATGGTATTGGTGATTGAAATAATACTACACTTTTTTAATTTAATAATATAAACTTATTTTTAGTAATAATAATTTAATCATGTTAACAATAATTAATTAAATCATGTATGAAGTCTGTTGTTGGAGGCTTCTGACTCATCCTGACACACACACACACACACACACACACACACACACACACACACACACACACATACACACACACACACACACACACATACACACACACACACACACACACACACACACACACACACTCACACATACACAATCCATACATACATAATTTCTCACACACAAACATTTCTCGCATCACACACACCTACCATTTTAACCCCCATTAATAATATCTCTTCCCCCCCCTCCTCCCCCCCCCTCAGGTGAAGAAGCTCCAGGACCGAGTGAGTAAGGCAAAGGAAGAAGTGAGCCGAGGCAGAGAAAAGTACGAACAAAGTCTACGGGAAATATCAGACTACAACCCTAAATATATGGAGGTGAGAATGATAAATACTGATTAATTAAATATACTGATTAATTAAATACTGATTAATTAGATACTGATTAATTAAATACTGATTAATTAGATATACTGATTAATTAAATACTGATTAATTAAATACTGATTAATTAGATATACGTACTGATTAATTAAATACTGATTAATTAAATACTGATTAATTAGATATACTGATTAATTAAATACTGATTAATTAAATATACTGATTAATTAAATACTGATTAATTAAATACTGATTAATTAGATATACTGATTAATTAAATACTGATTAATTAAATACTGATTAATTAGATACTGATTAATTAAATGCTGATTAATTAGATACTGATTAATTAGATACTGATTAATTAAATGCTGATTAATTAGATATACTGATTAATTAGATATACTGATTAATTAAATACTGATTAATTAGATATACTGATTAATTAAATACTGATTAATTAAATATACTGATTAATTAGATATACTGATTAATTAGCCCCCCCCCCCAAGCCTGTCCCCTATTCCCGCACCCTCCTCTTAATCTGACTATGTATTTACAGGACATGAGCCACGTGTTTGATAAAGCACAGGAATCTGAATCCAAACGTTTGCAGTTCTTCAAGGAGATGCTTTTTTCTACACATAAATGCCTCAATATCTCCAATGATTCAAGGTGAGATTTACTGATTTATCTCATAGTTTACCGACCATCTGTGAGCAGTTCCATTACACATTATTAACCTATATCATTATTACTATTATTTACTATCATTAACCTATATCATTATTACTCATATTACTATTACTATTATTAACCTATATCATTATTACTATTATTTACTATCATTATTACTATTTACAGTACTATTATTACTATTATTTACTATCATTAACCTATATCATTATTACTATTTACAGTACTATTATTACTATTATTTACTATCATTACTATTACCCTGACTAATTTTACTACTCACGTCCACAGTTTACCGAGGATTTATGAGGAGTTCCATCACACTGTTGACAATGCAGACTATGAGAAGGATCTGAAATGGTGGAGTAATAACCACGGTGTTAACATGCCTATGAACTGGCCAGCGTTTGAGGTACGTTGGGGTGTGGGGAGGAGGGGGACGGAGATAGGGGGTGTAGGGGAGGATATATGGAGTGTGGGAGGGGGGGGACGGAGATAGGGGGTATAGGGGAGGATATATGGAGTGTGGGAGGGGGGGGACGGAGATAGGGGGTATAGGGGAGGATAGATGGGTGGGGGGAGGGATAGATGGGGTGTGGGAGGGGGGGGAGGGTGTTGGTGGTGTGGGAGGGGGGAAAGATGGGAGGGGTGTGGGAGGGTGTTGGTGTTGTGGGGGGTGAATGTGGGGAGGACAGTTTGGGGGTGAATGAGGGGGGGTGAGGGGGTGAAAGGGGAGGGGGGAAAGGAGGGGGGGATAGATGTATAGTAATTAACTAACTAACTAACTAACTAATTTACACTTGACTCAAACACCAATACTCAGGTTTGGTCCACAAATAATACATAAATAAAAATAATACATAGAAATAATACATAAATAGAAATACTGTAATACATAAATAGAAATAATACATACAAATAATGCATAGCTAGAATTAATACATAGATAAAAATTATACATACAAATAATGCATAGCTAGAAATAATACATAAATAATAGTAGTAGTAGTAATAGTAGTAGTAGTTGTAGTAGTAGTAGTAGTAGTTGTAGTAGTAGTAGTAGTAATCATTAAGTAAGTGATTAAATACATATATTATGGTATATATTGTATTAAGTAAAGGGAACTGTTGTGATAGCTATTTGTGTGTGTGTGTGTGTGTATGTGTGTGTGTGTGTTGTCAATTAGTTCACTCTATATGGAACTGTACCTTAGATATTTGTGTGTGTGTGTGTGTGTGTATTTTTTATCAATTAGTTTTCTTTATAATGAACTGTGCACCTCAAGTGTTGTGTGTGTGTGTGTGTGTGTGTGTGTGTGTGTGTGTGTTGTCAATTAGTTCTCTTTGTAATGAGCAGCACGTCAAATTTTCTGTGTGTGTGTGTGTGTAATATTGTGTGTGTCGTTAGCATTCACTCAAAATTTAATTGTTTTGACAAGAAAATATTTAAACAATATTTTAGTAATTTTTAACTAACATTTTTTTTTCTTTTTACTTTATAATATCCTTTTAGAATATTGTAGTTTGTCCTTATTATATTTATATTTTATGTCGTAGAATTTTACTATATTTATATATCTTATGTCGTAGAAATTTACTATATATATTATTTATGTCGTAGAAATGTACTTTATTTAATGTGTATATCTTAGAAATTTACTAAATATATTTTGTGAATGTCTTAGAAATTTACTGTAGTTTTTCAGGGTACAGGTACAGGTATAGTCAACTTGTGGTACAGTTGTGGTCAAATATAATCATCCATATAGGGGAGTAATTCATGTATGAGTTTGACAGCTTCCCTCTGTTCCTTAGATAATAAACTTTACAATAAATAAGTTAACTACCAACTTTTAATTTACTACAAGCAGCTACATACTACTTAAAACAACACACACACACACAGGTTAACTACCATCTTTTAATTTACTACAAGCAGCTACACACTACTTAAAACAATAACACACACACACACACACACACACACATTAACTACCATCTTTTAATTTAATATAACTACACACTACTTAAAACAATAACATCCTAATTATGTGAACTTGAAAACATTAGACAGTAAATTGTTTGAGATACCCATATGTGGATAATTATTATTGACCATTACTGTACTCCACAAGGCACTCCAATTATTATTATTATTATTATTATTATTATTATTTACATATATTATTTTATTATTATTATTTACATATATATTATTTTATTATTATTATTATTATTTACATATATATTATTTTATTATTATTATTTACATATATTATTTTATTATTATTATTATTTTCATTATTTTTTTTTATTATTATTATTATTATTTACTTTTATATTAATTAATTTTTAACTGTATATAAACTGCTTTTCTGGTAATTCGTAGGCAAGCTTTATTAAATACTATTAACTCTCTCTTAATACATTATAAAGGGATAACTGGGATACATTTATTTATTTATTTATTTATTTATTTATTTAAGGGAGAATATAGTGTAGTACTTTATTTATCATTTATTTGGTACAACTTTGGAGCACCGGGATTCCTCCAAAGTACGTCAGGAAACACAAATAATAATACAGTAATAATAATAATGATGGGGGCCTGTTGTTGTTGTTATTGTTGTTGTTGTTGTTTGAAATAGTTTGGAGGAATCAGTTTGCCCCAAATACCCAAATTCAGGGACAGTTCTCGTGTCGGTGGTGAATTTTAAAGTCTCCGATTCCTCCAAACTATACCAGGAAACAAAAGCAGATAATAACATAATAAATAATGATAATGACAACAAAATAATCTCTCCTTAAATAATAATAATAATGACAACAAAATAATCTCTCCTTAAATAATAATAATAATGACAATAAAATAATCTCTCCTTAAATAATAATAATAATGACAACAAAATAATCTCTCCTTAAATAATAATAATAATGACAACAAAATAATCTCTCCTTAGATAATAGTAATGACAATAAAATAATCTCCCCATAAATAATAATAATAATGACAACAAAATAATCTCTCCTTAAATAATGATAATAATAATAGAATAATTTCCCATTAAATAATAATAATAATAAAAAAATAATCGCCCCTTAAATAAAAATTATAATAATAATAAAATAATTTCCCCTTCAATAAAAATAATAATAATAATAAAAAAAATAATTTCCACTTTTAAGTATTAATTAAAATTATTGTATGTTTTCTTTGCACGAGTAGAAAAGTTTATATTAAATTATTTTTGGTGAGATTCTATTATTGGTGAATTTGAAGGCTACTGATTCCTCCAAAGTATTTCAAACAACAACAACAACAGACTATCATTATTATTATTATTATTATTATTATTATAAATCTGGAGCAAACTGATTCCTCCAAATTATGCCCTGAAACAGACATACAGACAGACAGCCTCAATGGTTACTAACAGGGGATGTGTGTGTGTGTTTCCTGGCATAGTCTGGAGGAATCTGTAGCCTTCAAATTAATAATTAATAATTCAACAACAACAACAAAATAATAATTTCCCCTTAAATAAAAATAATAATAATAAAAAAAATAATTTCCCCTTAAATAATAATAAAAAAATAATAAAATAATCTCTCTTTAAATAATAATAATAATAATAATAAAAAAATAATCTCCCATTAAATAATAATAATAAATATAATATCTCTCCTCTCTCCGCACACACACACACACACACACACACACACGTATATGGAAGGAGTTTGTTTGTTTCATGGCATAGTCAGGAGGAATCAGAAGCCTCCAAAATTTTCACAACACAATCACAGGGCCCTTAATTAAACAAGTAAATAAATCCGGAACAACAACAACAACAAAAACAAAAGGCCATTATTTTATTTATTCATCAAGTCCCGTTTGTTTCATGGTGTGTTTTGGAGGAACCGGGTTAATCCGATTTATCAAAGTTTATTACAGTACCTATAATTCGCTTCATTTATTTTTACTAACACACGCCCAAAAAAAAAAAAATAATGCTTATTAATTTTAATGTTGTTTTTTCAGTAGAGTAGTTAGTTGGTTAATTATTAATATTATTGCTTGTTGCTGCTTTATTATTCACACACACACACACACACACACACACGAGCTTGACTAAGAACACACAAACACATATACACACACATATACAATAATTTGAAGACTTCACATGCCTAAAAAAAAAAAAAAAAATGTAAGAAAAAATAATAATAATAATAAAAAGAAAACAATAATAATAAAAAGAAATAATAATCATAAAAAGAAAACAATAATAATAATAATAATAATAATAATAATAATAATAATAATAATAATAATAAAATGAAACAAAAATAATAATAATAAAAAGAAACAATAATAATAAAAATAATAATAATAATAAAAACAAAGAAACCATTACACAACACTGCTGTATATTATTTTTTTCTTTTCTTTCATTTCCTTGTTTTTATATTATGACATATTTTTATTTACAGTTATCAATTTTGCTTTTTTTTCGTGTTTTTTTCCTGCTGCATGTTGCCCCCTATGCATGGTGTGTGTGTGTGTTTGTGTGTGTGTGTGTGTGTGTGCATGATATGTTACGTGTTTGTGTATGTTTCTTCTTTGCCTGTATCTTACGTGTGTGTTTGTATTGTGTGTGTGTGTTTTGGGTTTAATGTGTTTGTATTTGTGTGTGTGTGTGTGTGCATGTTTTCTTTTTATGTGTGTTTGTGTGTATCTTTTTTTTTATATATTTATGCATGTAATATGGTATTTATGTGTGTGTGTATTTGTACATGATTTATGTGTATTTATTGGCAAATTATATTTGCAATGTATGTGTGCGTGCATGCATGTGTGCATGCATGTATGAATGTATGTGTATGTGAATGCATATGTACCTGTATGTATATGGATATGAATGCACGTGTACCTGTATGTATATGGATATGAATGCACGTGTACCTGTATGTATGTATATGAATGCACGTGTACCTGTATGTATATATATGAATGTATGCACGTATATCTGTCTGTATGTGTGTCTGTATGTCTGGGGGGTACAGGAATATAGTGAGGAGTTCCGTGATATCAGCAACAAGGGTCGTCGTCTAGCCAGCCATAGCAGCAGCAGTCATCATGCACCAGAAGGTTCCATCACATTACTCAACCAACGCACCGTGGGAGAAGACCTTCCTGTACGAACACATTATACACTAGTACTATTATTAGACATTATACATCATTATTTTACTTCATACACATCTATCTATCTATAGAATAACACGAGACATTATTATTAGACACTATTATACATTATTATTTACTTCATACACATACATTATATATTATTATTTACTTTATATTCACATTAATTCATTCACATAGACTATATATTATTATTACACTCCTATTTTTTTATTTAAGGTTAGGTTCCTGAAGGGGTCACATAAAGTGAATTTTGCATAAAGTAAATTGTACATTTCCATAAGAAATAATGGTACTTTAACTTGAAAATGGAGCCTCCTTGTTCCTGTTATTTTAAGAGTTCCTGTAAATTGCATTTATTTCATTTTTATCATGATTCGCACTATTTCAAATTCGCATAATTTAAACTCGCATAAAAAGAGAGGAGAGTGTATTTACAATATATTCACATACTGTATATTAATTATTACTTTATTCACATACACTATATAGTATATTATTCATTACTTCATTTCCATACATAATATTATTCATTATATACAGTATTCACTTTCTTCACACTATTAAACATTAGAAAACCTTATTGTATAAACACTATTATTATTATTATACATACTGGCACAATATTCTATACAATCACTTATACTATACTGTATTATACAATTACTTCAACTTATACATTCACCTTATAATATAATATAATATAATACTCTACTCTACATTCACTCCATTTTATTTTATACAGTACTATACATATACTCCATTTTATACACTCACTATCTTATATACACACTATCCTATACACACTATCTTATATATACACTCTCTCTATCTTATATAATATATACTCTCTCTATCTTATATAATATATACACTATCCTATACATATACTCCATTGTATACACACTCTCTATCTTATAATATATTTACTCTTATCTTTTTCAGTACTATACTATATATCATTCACTCCATCCTACAATGTATACTTTAACACTACACCTGCTGAGTACTATGTATATTTTATTTACACTTACTTATTTTATTACATAATATTAGAATATAACTTAATCATTTAAAATTCTAAACCAACACAAAATATTTCCCAAATTGAGACTGTCCTTACTTCTGTATTCTGACTCAGTGAAAATGTATATGTCTCTTAATTAACACAGCATCCATTACTCATAACATAACATAATACTGTATAACATAACATAACATACATACATAAGGCCGTTGTCACACTATGTTACTCCGTCACTGTAGCCTGGCTGTAGTGGTGGAGTCACAAATCCTGTACTGTGTCACACATTCACCACCACCACCACACACACACACACACACACACACACACACACACACACACACACACACACACACACACACACACATACACACACACATACACACACACACACACACACACACACACACACACACACACACACACACACACACACAGTGGTATTGAGCACAATTTGTATCTATATATGTGGTCTTTTTGTTGTTGAAGCATGGGCTTGTAGCCAGCTCTATCTGACAACAGGATTAACAGTATTGATAACAGTACAGAGCCAGCTTGCTTGGTGAAAAGCAAGCGAGCTTTGTGTCGCTTGGACAACAAAAAGATGACAATAATTACATGACAAATTATATTACTCTATATTAGAGTTTGGGAATAAACAGGTACAAAATAATCTTACCTTTCTCATCTCTTTCTGTTAACTCCAAGTCAAGTCAATTCTTGTACAAACTTTCATCTACAGTACAGTACTGTATATCATTCCATCACTTTTACTTACAATATTTATTAGAGTACAAGTGGAGGACTGATGTAGTGTGACCAGACAGTGTGTGTGTGTTTTACTCTGATATACAGCACAGTGTGACACCTTTCATTTGTTTGTGTGTGTGTTATCACCATTCTACATATAGTGTGACAACGACCTAAGACTCATAACACAGCAAACATAACACATAACAACATACCATAACATAAGGTCCTGTTCACATAACACATTTCTGAACCACATGTTGTTTAATGTTGTAACGTAACACACACACAACACACCAAGCATTCAAACATGTCTCATTACAACACAACCAAAGTATAACATTATAATATATGCTTGATTTTATTAATGCTTCTCTAATACATATGTTAATTAATGGTGCAAGAATGAGTAGTAATGGTGGTGGTGGTGGTGGTGGTGGTGATCTGGGGATAGTGGTAGTGGTGGTAGTAGTAGTGGTGGTGGTGGTAGTAGTAGTAGTAGTAGAAATAAGGTGATTTTGCTGGTGGTAGTAATAGTAATAGTAGTAGTTGTAGTAGATATAAGGTGATTTTGCTGGTGGTGGTGGTGGTGGTGATGGTAGTAGTAGTAATAGTAGACTGGGGATTGTGGTAGTAGTAGTAGTAGTAGTAGTAGATATAATGTGATAATCAATAATTTTACTCCATAATGAAATATCATAAATATAAATATAATGTTAATTAATGATTTCTCTGTGTGTATTGTATTGGGGATAATTTATTATTTATTTATTTATTTATTTATATATTTGTTTTATCATTTTTTATTTTGTACTTATAATAACCAACATTGGGGTGTATAAAACTGTATAATTAATAGAAATAAGTGAATTAATATGTGAATAATTAAGTCTGAATGATTCCTACAATACTTTACATACATACAACACAACTTAAATGGAGTAAGTTTTGTGTTGGTAATTGTGGAGCAACCGATTGATTCCTCCCAGTAAACTATTTCAGGCAACAACAGAACACCAACCATTATTTATTATGTTCATTTAATCCTGTTGTTTCCTGGCATACTTTGGAGGAATCAAGTTACTCCAATCTATCAAGACATTTTCAACTTTATACAAGAACAACTCCAATATAAGTTTAATATTTCCTGATAATTTGAGGAACAGTATTAAAAAAATAATAATATTAATAATAATTAAGGTTAGGTTTTTCTTAGAGATAGTAAAAAATAAATTAAAAATAATAATAATAATAAAAAAATTAGGTTTTTCTTAGAAGTATAAACAATATAATTAGATAAAAATAATAATAATAATAAAAATTAATAATAATAATTAAAATTAATAATAATAATATAGGCCTGTTCACCAATTTATCGACACTAATTTACTTTATTTTCAACTTCAAATATACAAAAAAAAATATATATATACTGTATACATGTACTGTACTGTATATAAAAGAGGCACCATTGTACAGTATTAAGTTGTGTATAGTTATATGAGGATGTATGTTCTTGTATATTGTATGTTTGTTATTGTGGGAAAGGCTTTAGGGTTGTATGCAAGAATATACACACACACACACATACATACACACTCACACACACACATACATACATACATACACACTCACACACAAACACACAGCTGCCACAAATCAATAAACCGTATATTATTATTATTATTATTTACATAGACACACAAACAACAGTCATAGTATTGGTGGTACCATGGATATATTCTTGCATACCATCCATACATTGGTTGACCATATTCAAGAACGTTTGTCTGTGGTATATACGATGGTGTGGTACCGGTACGATGGATGGCACCACAGACAAACAACACAGCCATCGTATACACCACACCATCGTATACACCACACATGTTCTTGCATACGACTCAATTTTATCACAGCTTTTATAAGGGAAAGTGATTTTTAATTGTACATTTATACAATCTTATAGTACTAAGTCTTTTTATATTTACTGTATCACCTCTCAATCACCTTCCTTCTTCCTCGGGTGCCTTATGACCTCACTGTTGCTGCTCCAGGTACAGTCGGCAAAAAATGTTTCGTTACCATCCCTAAAACAGTGTGATGTAATGTTGGTACACGTGACTGTTGAGTGTTGGTACCACTGTTACCCTCCAGCCTCTATAAGTCCCTGTCCCTGGCCAATGTCCCTCAGTGTGTCATGGGCAGCCAAGCAGGAATGACGTCCTTTCACACACTGTTAAATTTTCTTAATATTTCAGGGTTGATCTTGTTCTAAACTACTCAAACGTATTTCCTTATGTTTAATAATGAATAGTTAAATGGTAAGAGTTGTTTAACACTCAAAATTTAATGTAAAATCAGCTAAACTTTTGGTATAAAAAAAGTTGTCACTGCCTGGGCCATGACAACTCCCATCCAACATGTCCCGGATGACACGAGTACCAACAGCTGCCCAGTCAGTGGAGTACCAACCCTACCAGGCTGACCCAGGTTAAAATTAACGTAGGGGTGGTAACCAAACTTTTTTTACCGACTGTACCAAAACTATACTCTCTCTTTCATTCCTGTACTGTATATAAAAATGTATATAATTTATAACACACTGCTGCTAGTTAATTAATTCGCTTCTTCATATTTTTTTTCACTGTAGATTATACTTATTTATTTAAACTGTACTGTATATTGATATTATCAGTGTATTGATTTACATATTTTTATATATACATGTATTTATTTAAACATATATTTATTTATTTATTTATTTACTTAAACATTTATTAATATATTTATTAATTTACAGATACATTTATCCATATATTATTAATTTACAAATACATTTATTGATTTACCTTATATATTATTAATTTACTTAAACATTAATAGATCTTTATATTAATTTATGTACAGTTGTCAAAAAAGGTATTGCAACAACTATTGATACAACATTAAATATATTAATGTCCATATTTGTTTGTAGGGATATATATAAGTATGTATTACAGAAGGATATGTATATTTCCTTATGTTATACATGCTTATAGTTCCTACAAATAGTTGTGGATATTACTAGGGTTAAAGTTCTATCAAGATTTGTCGCAATACCTTTTTTGGCAACTTTACATTACTACTACCAAGAGTTGTAATAATAACATGTAAACACGTCCCCCTCCATCACCAACAGGAATTCACAAAACATTTCTAGATCTATATATTAGTTTGTTTACATATTAGTACCAAGAGTTGTAATAATATCTGGACCCCCAACAGGAATACACGCCGGACCTCCATCGTATCAGTAAGAAAGGTGTTAAGGGAGCCATGAGTGTTAGTGGTGGTGGTGGTGGTGGTGGTGGTGGTGGTGATGTAACATTAACTGGTATAAAGGGACCACCACCACCAGCTAACCATAACAACACCAATGCACCTCCTCCGTCATCAAAGACTTCAGACAACAACAGAATCTCCACTATCAGGTGAGAATTTTTGTTAACTACCGTTGTTTTTGTGTTTTTTTAATTAACCGGTTTATATTAACTACCGTTTTTTTTAATTAATCGGTTTATATTAACTACCGGTTTTTTTAATTAACCGGTTTATATTATATTACCTACCTTTTTTTTTTAGTTAACCGGTTTATATTAACTACCGGGGTTTTTTTTATTAACCGATTTATATTATATACAGTTTTTTTTTAATTAACCAGAATTAATTATATGAAGGGAGATTTTATTGATGGTATATTTTTCAAGGGATGAATTAATATTAACTACCTGGGTTTTTTTATTAACCGGTTACATTTATATGAAGGGAGGTTTTATTGACGCTAAAATTTTCAAGGGGTGTGAATTTATTGTTGACTGATTTATTTATTAATTAAAGGGAGAAATTCTTGGTGGTTAAAAAATGGTTAGGTTAGGTTAGTTTTTTAGTTAGATTGTTAAATTAGATTAGGTTAGGTTAGTGTTTTAGGACTAATGATTAGATTAAGTTAGGTTAGTTTTTTAGAACTGATAATTTTATAGTTAGATTAGGTTAGATTAAGTTAGTTTTTAGGACTAATAATTTAATGGTTAACTTTCCTTGGTGTTGATTTAATAATAATAGATAGTTATTTGTGACTATGGGTGGTATTCAAGAACATAAATTATTGGTCACGGTATATACGATGGTGTGGTACCGGTACAACACCATCGTATACACTATGGATGTCCTTGCATACGGACATTATTTTGTATGTACTGTAGAGGTGAATGTATGTATGTAATTGTATTTATTTCCTCGGATGTGGGGATAAATCTGGAGTAAATGATTCCTCCAAACTATTCCAAGCAACAGAACAAAACACCATTATATTTGTTCATATTACGGTGCCGTCGTTTCCTGACATACTTTGGAGGAATCAAGGTACTCCAATGTAACACAAAAGGGAATTTATGGTTAAGGTGAAGAATCAATTACTCGTTCGTCCCCCTTTCCCTTCGACGATTCCAACTAACCCCTTCTTCTTCTTCTCTTCCCCCCCTCACCCCCACCCCCCGTTTTTTCTATGCGTCCCCCCCCCCCCCTCTCCCCACGCCCGCCCCCGCCCCCGCCCCGCCTCCCTTTCCAGTGACACACAGGACGATCAGGAAGCTGGTAATCCATTTGATGATGAGGAGGAACCACAAAGTCAGAAGTGAGCAACATTATATATACACACACACACGCACACTCTACACCAACGTTTTATTTATAATATACACACGTTTTGTTGTTATTATTTTTATTATTGTTGTTGTTGTTGTTGGTGTTGGTGGTGTCTAGGGGTTGTATTAGTTAACTGTATCTTCATTATTCAGTTTGTATTTCAATGTAATACAAATTAAGCAACACAGAGTCTTTTTCTTCAAATAAATAGTTTAATGTAATATCACCATTGTTCCTGGCTTGACAAAATGAGTACAAGGCAAACTCACTTGGTGAAAACCATGTGAGCTTCATGTCGCTTGGACAACAAAAACACGACATAAACCTGTCCCAACGTTGACAATGGTTTGGAAAATTCACTTGTTGGAACTGTAAACTGTTGTTGTCCAATACTCCTTATACCCTGGTCCATTACTATTACCCATCACTGTATATATGTAGTATTAAATATGTATTATTCCTGATAAAAAATATACACAAATATAAATTAGACTTGTCTAGACACCACCAACCAACCAACCAACCCACCATTCAACCAGCCTGCCAACCAGCCTGCCAACCAACCATTCAACCAGCCTGCCAACCAGCCAACCACATGGTAGTTAATATACAGGATAAGTCATGGTATAGCTAATAATAATGTATAAGTATTGTACAGTGTTGGACATAATAGTTTCAATACACATATAAATACCTCAAACATATTGATATACAGTCGTCAAAATAAGTGTTGTTACCATCCTTTTAACAGTGTGATTATTTCTGGGTATATCATGATTATTCTTGTTCTAAAATACTCAAACGCATTTCCTTATGTTTAATAATGAATAGTTAAATAGTAAGAGTTCTTGAACACACTGAATTTAATTTAAAATCGACTAAACTTCTGATATAAAAAAGAAACAGAATGCGTTGTGCTAAGTTGTCATTACTACGACATCCGAACGACACATACAGTGGAGTACCAACACTACCAAACTTACCCATGTGAACATCAACGTAGGGGCGGTAACAAAACTTTATTTACCGACTGTACCAATACCATCATTACCTATACTGTACCATGATGTGTCCTGTATATTACTACCCATGAACCATACAATATACCATGAACCATACACTATAATACCATGAACTTCTTTGTATTGTTATCAATGGTAATATTATTTTTATTCCGTTTAGGGCACGGTAGAATTCAACGCACTACACGTCTGTTATTTATTTATTTATTTATTTATTGTTATTATAGTATTACAGTATTTTTTTATCTATTATTTTTACGGTACTTTTATCACTTATATATTATTATTTTTACGGTACTTTTATCACTTATATATTATTATTTTTACGGTACTTTTATCACTTATATATTATTATTTTTACGGTACTTTTATCACTTATATATTATTATTTTTACGGTACTTTTATCACTTATATATTATTATTTTTACGGTACTTTTATCATGCCTATTTTACGGTAATTTTTATCCCCTTTTTACGGTACTTTAAAAAAAAAAAATTACAATACTTTTTTTTTTCACTTATTACTGTACTTTTTTTTTTTTTTTTTTTTTTACTGTACTTATATTTCACTTTTTTTTTTTTTAAACTGCACTGTATGTCTTTCTTTCACTCAGTATGTTTGTGTTTTATCGGCTTATTTTTATTTATTATTTCTGAATGTTTATTTTATTATATTTATTTATTTAATTTTAATTTTAATTTTTTATTTCTGAATGTTTTTTTTATTATATTTTATTTATTTAATTTGATTTTATATTTTTGTTTTATTTACTTTATTATAGTTAGTTTTTTTGTTTGTTTGTTTGTGTGTGTGTATGTGTTTGTTTGTGTGTGTGTGTATGTATTTTGCACTGTACACAAAATATCCTGTGTGTTTTCATTATTTTTTTTTGTTTTAATTTGAGTTTTGTGTGAATTCTTTATTACAAAATCTCATCGTACATATTTTGTGTGTTTGGTGTATGTGTGTTTTCTCGTTATACATTTTTATACATTGACCTACTTCATAATTTATAATAATTAGTGTATGTTATTTCAATTTTATTCATTAATGTATATTTCCTGTTTAAAAAAATTATTGATATTAAAAAAAAATATTATTTTTATTATTATTGTTATTATTATTTTTATTATTATCATTTTTATTATTATTATTATTATTATCATTTTTATTATTATTATTATTATTTTTATTATCATTTTTATTATCATTTTTATTAACGTCCTTTGTTCTTGTGTGGTATGCAAGAACAACGGTGGTGGTGTTTACGATGGCATAGTACCATAGTATGCACCATGAAGGTTCTTGCTTATTCTTGTTTTGTTTTTGTTTTTGTTGATTTTATGCTTTGTTATTTTATTTTTTTTAATGTATTTTTTTAATCTTGTTTTTTTTTTTTTTTTTTTTTTGCTTGTCTTGTTGTTGTTGGTTTTGCTTTATTGTTATTTTTATTTTTGGTTTTATTATTTTAGTATTTATTTATTTACATTATTTTTATGTATTTATTTTGTATTTTCGTTTTTTGCTTTGTTGCCGTTTTTGTTTTTGTTGATGTTTTATTGTAGTTGTCGTTTTTATATTCTTCTGTTA
>JAWZYT010005434.1:42500-45000 GCA_034508575.1 Petrolisthes manimaculis
TAAGGTTGCTGCTATGGTCGTATGCTCTATTGGCCTTAACATCAACCTTAGTGTTCCCTTACGTGATCTTAGCGGTCGGCCATGTTTGTTTCGTTCCATTCCCTTCCGACTATGGACCACCAGCTGGGCCAATGAGAGGGCAGCTTCATAGACACATTAGGCAACGTAAGCCAATCAGAAATCAGTGGGGATGACAGCTTATCACAGAAAAACAAATAAACGAAGTTTGTGCGGCGTGTGTACCAAGTGGAAGGTAGACATTGTGTGTGATATATTGAGTGTGTTTATTATTGTAAGTTATTATGGCAGAACAGCCTCCTCCTAAGCGGCCAAGACGTGCCAATTATAATGATGAAGAACTTATGATAATGATAGTAGAATGGCAAAGAAGAGAACAGATTTTACGAGAAAAATTTGCAAGGAATGTAACTGCGGAGAGCAGTTTTTCTGTAAATTTACCTTTTTTTTTTATAATTACTTACCCAAACCATATATAAGAACACATTCTCTTTTTGGTAAATTGGAAGGTCTCTGATTCCTCCTAACTCTGCCAGGAAAGAGATGCTTTCAATGGTACTTAATCTCAAAGGGAATATTATGTTTCATGGCATAGTTAGGAGGATTCAGCAGTAACCTACCAATTTAACAAAGAGAGAATCTTCCCTTAAGGGAGTACTACACTGATGGCAATTTTTATGATAATGGTTTCTCTGAACTTCTAGATGCAACAGCTGGCAGGCTTCCTTATCACGTCATGTCTCATTGGGACAAATGAAACGGAAAATTCTTGACTGTAACTGCTATTTGTGCTTTATAAAAGTAATTTAACTTATAGTTTCACATTATGCACAGTGTCTTATTTCATAAAGTTGCAGTTTCACACTACCATAGAATTTGGACTAACGTTAATCTGAATGAGGTGTACATGTACAGTAGGCTACCTTTTATTTATAACTTCAACCTAACCTAAATGTCACAAGCACTTGTAGGTGAGTAGGTACAGCTTGGGATCTTCTCGTCTTGGGACCAATGCGTGGCTCTAATTTTTCACACCATGCTATTAGTTCATGCCTTGGAAATCTATAATATCTCATTAAATGTTCATCACTAAAAGCAAATGGGTCTATTCTATCTCTGTATACTCGCTCACGTCTCAGAGCTCGTTGAACTTCCACATCGTTAGGTAAAACAACCTGTAGTTCCATATTTAGAGTCAAGCAGCCACCTTCACGAAGATCTTCTTCTTCTTCTTGGTATTTGTTGTGAACTTGTGATGGTTGATGGCGGAAGTGTTGCCTTTGTATCGGCACTTCCTGATGTAGTCTCTTTATTTCTGTCCAGATGTAGTCTCTTTTATCTGCTATCTTATAAACAAAACAAAGTAGTATTTAATGCGTATCGAATAGAGGAAGTGTTATCCACTACTCAACCCTAAGGTTGTCTAAAGGGTGCTCCCTACCACCCTTAGCCGTAAGGTTAAAGATGGCCGCCACAATTGGCGCTAAGGTGTTTCGTGCATACCACCATAGTGAGTTAAGGGAAAAGATGGCGGCTAAGGTAACTTATCGGCCGCTAAGAAGGTCTTTCGTGCATCCGGCCCCAGAACTATATTATAAGTAGATACATATTTTTAATCCTTGGAAAATACACATACACACATACGATATTTTTTATGTAATTATAATGCATTTTTCTTTTACAATAACCCCCATGAAATAACGGGGAAAAAATCGATAAAATAGAAATTACCTTAGATTGTCACAATTTTACTTTAAATGACCCCAAATTACGCTAATCTGGGATAATTACCTTAAAAATGTACAAGTCTACGGGATGTAAACACAGTAACAAAATATCAACCTATTTATTATTTTTCTACTTTTAAGTTTTTTTTTACGATGTGATATAAATGAGTCCTTCAAATATTGCCACGAAACACACACACACACACACACATATATGGAAGGAGCTTGTTTCGTGGCATAGTTAGGAGGAATCAGAAGCCTCCTTAATTAAAGTTTTTTTGTTGATGGTTTTTTAAAAGACTGTATACATGACTAACTGAGGTTAATAATGCAGAAAGTGTGAATGTAGGGAGGAGCTTGTAGGAGAGGAGTGGGGGTAGGGGGGGAGGGGTGGGGTGGGGGTGGGGTAGGGTGTAGGGTTGGAAGGGAAGGGGTGGGTGGGAAGGGAAGGATAGGGGTTGGGGTGGGAAGGATAGGGGTGGGAAGGGAAGGGGTGGGTGTGAGGTAGGGTGTAGGGTTGGAAGGAGAGGGGTGGAAGGGAAGGGGTGGGTGGGGGTGGGAAGGATAGGGGTGGAGGTGGGAAGGAGAGGGGTGGGGGTGGGGTGGAAGGATAAGGTGTAGGGTTGGAAGGGAAGAGGTGGGTGTGGGGGTGTAGGGTGAGGGTGGGAGTAGGTATAGGTCCCGCCCACTTTCGTACCCTAACCGTGGGGGAGTAGGGGGGGGTCCGTGGGTGGGGGAGTAGGGGGGGGACATAC
>JAWZYT010005435.1:0-64144 GCA_034508575.1 Petrolisthes manimaculis
ATGTTTCTTCTTCTTCTTCCTTCTCTTTTATTGTATTCCCTCTCTGTCTTTATTCTCTCGCCCTCTACCACTTGTCCAGCATCTCTCTCTCTCTCTCTCTCTCTCTCTCTTTCTCCTCTCTCTCTCTGTTCTTATCATGTTCTTCCATCTTCAAAATTCGAACCCTTTTCCTTCCTGTTGTCCCCAAATTCTTTCCTCTTCCTCAGTTCCTCCCTCTTATCCCCTCCCTCCTTCTTATTCTTATTCTTGTCCCGTTCCTCCTTCCTTCTCTTTTCCTTTTCCTCATATCTCATTCCTATTTTCCTAGTCAACATTCTCTAATATTCTTTTCAACCCATTTTCCTTCATCTCTCCCCTTCATAGTAACTCACTCACTCTCTCTCTTTCCACACACACACACACACACACACATCCAGTCTAACAGTCATATGACACACTACACTAGGTGAAACACGACACGTATCCGCCTACTCCCTCACCCTCACCTTCCCCTATCCCCCTCACACACACACACACACACTCCCTGACCACCCTCATCCCCTTGACCAACCCCAATGACAATTAATATCTACCCTGACCCTGAACCACCATATACCCATCCCCTCAAACCAACCTAACTATCTCCCTGTCTTCTAACACAACCCATATTACAGTACTAAATAATCCCTTCTAAATACCCTGTCAGACCTCATTCTCCTCTAACTAGCCTGACCTCTCCATCTTTAACTAGTCTGAACCTCCCCTCTAACCTGCATGACCTATCCATCTCTGAACCTCTCCTCTAAATACCCTGACCTCGTTCTCCTCTAACTAGCCTGACCTATCCATCTTTAACTAGTCTGAACTCCCCTCTACCTGCGTGACCTCCCAGCATTTTATAACACATACCAACTGACGCCTCCCCCCATCAGTGTCGTATTACACCCCAGCTGTTACACCCTATATATACAATACACATACACCTTCCCTATACACCAAACTACAGCATACACATCCACTACAATACACACACACCCTCCCCACACAACAAACTACAGTACACCCAAATACTACTACACTACAATACACTCATCCTCCTCTTTACACAACAACAATACAATATACCATCACCAAAACAAACTAACGTTGTACACTTCATACCCCTCTAAACTACTACTATATACACTACCATAATACACCCTCCCTGACCCCTACACTACCGCACACCCATTCTACATTACACAACAATACACCCTCTCCACACAAAGCTACAATCAAGGGCTCAGGGTGGGTTTTAATTGGGGAGGCCAAATCAATATCTGTAATACGGATGTGTACAATAATACGGTATATAGGAGGATACCGTATAATTATATATACGTTCCTATACACTGAAACAACTAAACCTTTCCAGTTCCAGTTCATAACACAATATATACATACAACATTATACCAGCTCTATCCTATATACTGTATAGCCCTATATACCCCAATATACTGTAATATATACTCATATATATATTCTGTAAACCCCAGCCGCCACACACACCACATTACACCGTGTTGTTACAATAGTACATTTCAGCACAACAGGCAGTAATACGTGTACACTGAATGCTTCAAATGAACAGTATTATATCCGTAAAACTAAATCACATTACTCGCACCAACACATTAACACAGAAAGATATTTTTAGCATACTAATGTACAGTGCATTGAGATTACATTATGCATTACATTACATTATTATGCATGTCCATCAAACCACCAAAACTCTGTCCACTATTTTTATTTTCATCTGGCGAAAACACACCCGTTTCGTATGAACTGTCAACAAATAAATACATGTTCTGTTTAGATCTAACTATTTTTTAATAACAGAAAATTTCCTAGATGTGTGTGTGTGTGTTTGTTTTGTTAGTCAATCAGAACAAGAAAGGGCTAAAATATGAGATAATAAAATCGGTACACATTCGTCAGGTAAAACAAAGGTATGATACATTATTATTCTCTGTCTCTGTCTCTGTCTCTGTCTCTGTCTCTGTCTCTGTCTCTCTCTCTCTCTCTCTCTCTACCAATCACGCTAGTGTATTCACCGATACACTCAGCTCACTGTGAGGGGACCGCTGAAAGAGAGAGAGGGAGAGAGAGAAAGTGAGAGGCAAAATTTGGGTCTGGAGAGATGGCATGGGATCCGGGGAAGGAAAGAAAATAAAATATGGTGGGAGCCGGAGAGGGAAGAAGAAACGGGAGGAGGAAAATTGGCGAGGGGAGGAAAGGGAGGAAGAGAAATGGAAGAGTGATGTATAGGAGGGAAAGAAAAAGAAAGGATATGAAAGGGAATAATAATAATGGAGGAGTACTGTATAGGTGGGAAAGAAAAAGAAAGGATATTGAGAAGGAAAGGAAAGAAGGGGAAAATGGGGAATAATGTATTGTTAGGAAATAAAAAGACAGAATACGAGAAGGGACGGAAAAAACGGAAGGGGAATAACTTAATAAAATGGATTAGGAAAGAAGGGAGAAAGGAAGAAAAGGGGAGAAAGGAAGAAAAGGGGAGATAGGAAGGAAGAATCGAAAGGAAGAAAGGAAGAAAAGAGGATGGAAGGTTGTAGAAGCAGGGTAAAGAGAGGATGAAAATATAGGGTGGAATAGATGGACTGGGAGGGGGGAAACGAGATTGAAGAAGGGAAAGCTGATAGGATATTGAGGGAAATGTCAGGAGGGAGGAAGATGTAAAGAAATGGAGAGCTGGTGGTGGTGGGAAATGAGAAGGGGAGAGATGTGGAGAGGAAGGAAAGAAATGAAAGGAGAGAGGAAGATGTAAAGAAATGGATGAGAAGGGCAGAGATGTGGAGAGAAAAGAAAGAAATGAAAGGAGGGAGGAAGATGTAAAAATATGGAGAGGAGGTGGAGATGGTGGGAAATGAGAAGGGGAGAGATGTGGAGAGGAAAGAAAAAAATGAAAGGAGGGAGGAAGATGTAAAGAAATGGAGAGCAGGTGGAGATGGTGGGAAATAAGAAGGGAAGAGAGCAGAATTATTAGAAAGAAAGATGTCGAGAGCAAAGAAAGAAATGAAAGGAAAAAAAGTTGAATGAAAATATGGAAGAGATATATTTACTTTTAAAAGACGATCTGTCATGGAATGGAAATGACGAAACAGGTTAGAGAAAATTAATTAAGAAAAAGTTTGGAAGGTGACGGAAGGAAAATAAAAATATATGTAAGGGAAATAAGGAAGAATATGATGATAAAAAATACGAAGATATGAAAGGGAAATAAGGAAGATGTGATGGAAAATGAAGGAGATGAACGGAAAATGAGGAAGATGTGATGGGAAATGAAAAAGTGGATGAAAGGGAAATATTCTGTAAGATGAAATGAAAGTAAAAGGGAAGGAAAAGGCAGAAGGAAAATGGATGTTATGGGGAAAATGAAAAAGGTGATGAACGGGAAATATACTGAAAGAAGAAATGGAAGTCAGATGAGAAAGGGATAAATGGGAAGGAGAGGGAGAGGCAGTCTAGAAATGTGGGTTACATGTTAGAGAAATGAGGGGGAACTAAAAGAGAAATATGGAAGGGGGAGATAAGAGGGATGCGGTGGAGGAGGGGAGGGGAGGAGATGGGAGAGAGGGGGGGAAGGGAAGAGAGAGGGGGGGGGAGGGGGGGAGAGGAAGAGAGAGTGGGAGGAGGGGAGGGGAGGGGAAGAGAATGGGAGGAGGGGAGGGGAGGGGAAAGAGAGAGGGAGGAGGATAGGGGAGAGAGAGAGGGGAAGAGGTGGGGTGGGGAGAGAGTGAGGAGGGGAAAAGGGGAGGTGGTGAGGGGAAGGCTGAGAGGGAGGAGTGGAGGAGAGGAGAGAGGGGAGGAGGGGAGGAGAGGAGAGAGGGGAGGAGGGGAGGAGAGGAGAGAGGGGAGGAGAGGAGAGAGTGGGGGAAGGGGAGAGAAGGAAGGTGGAGGGGAGAGGAGAGGGGGGCCAAGGAAATGAAGCAGACACAGAGAAAGAGCTGTATGTTTTGCTCTCAGACTTGGCGAGTGGGGAGGCAATCAGAGAAGAGAGAGAGGAGAGAATTGGGGAGAGAGAGAGAGGAGAGAGAGAGAGAGGAGAGAGAATAGGAGAAAGAAGAGGAAGGGAGAGGAGAAAGGGAGATGAGAAGGGTAAAGGAGAAGGGGAGAGAAGAAGGGAAGAGGAGAGGAAGGGAAAAGAAAGGATATGAGAAGGAGAGGGGAAAGAGAAGAGAGGAGATAGGAGTCTAGAAGAGATAGGAGAGGGGGAGAATAATTAAGTGAGTAAAAAGGAATAAGAGGAGGGGACAAAGTGGGGAAAGAGGGAGAACAGAGGAAGGGGAAGAGAGGAAGGGGAAGAGAGGAAGGGGAGAGAAGTGGAGAGGGAAGGGAAGGGATAAGAATGAAGTGAGGGAATAGATAAAACAAAAGAGGAAAAGAGGAATAAGAGAATGAAAGGAGTAGTGGTAATGGGAGATGGAGAAGAAAGAAGAAAAAGAGAATAACAAGAAACGGGGATAATGGTGGAAGAAAAGAGGGAGATAGAGGGGATATGAGAATAATAAGAGAGGGAAAGTAAAGAAAATGGTACACGAGAGTGAGAGAGAGAGTGAGAGAGAGTGAGAGAGAGAGAGAGAGAGAGAGAGAGAGAGAGAGAGAGAGAGAGAGAGAGAGAGAGAGAGAGAGAGAGTCATATATGTAGAAGGGGAGGTAACTGAGGGAAGGAAAAATGAAAGAATGAGAGAAAAGAATGAATGAACAAAAATATAGAGCAATACTGGGATATGGAGGGCAGGAAATGGAACAACATCGATACATACATACATACACATACATATATGCATACTTACATATATAGGCATACGGTACATACATACACACATATATACATACATACTACACATACGACACATACATGGGTGGAATATCTAGGATGAAAGACAAAGAAGAGCATAAAATATAGGGAATATGGAAGGGAAAAATACACTGAAGAATGGAATGAGAGAGGGTCATAGAATGCAAAATTAAAGATGGAACCTGGAAAAAGAAAAACTGGAATTATTAAAAGAGGGAAAAAATATATATGAGCACAGACTGAGATAAAGACATTACAGTATATATATATATATAAAATGAGAACTGTTAGAGAGAGAGAGAGAAAGAGAGACAGAGAGATAGAGACAGAGAGACAGAGAGACAGAGAGACAGAGACAGAGAGACAGAGACAGAGAAAGAGAGAGAGAGAACGAAAGGAAGAAATAAGGTAGGAAATATAAAGGTTTAAGATGAAGAAGAGGGGAGATATCAGGACAGAGAGCGAGGCAAATGAAACCAATGGCAAATAACAGTGATAAGAGAACACAGGAATGGTGGAGGAGGAAGAGATGAGGGAAGCAGAGAAACGAAAGGAGGGAGAACAGAAGAGATGAAAAGGAAGGCAATACAAAGAGGTAAAGTTGAAGACAAATGGGAAGAGGTTAGATGACGAGGCAGAAAGAGAAAGAGAAAGAGAAAGAGAGAGAGAGAGAGAGAGAGAGAGAGAGAGAGAGAGAGAGAGAGAGAGAGAGAGAGAGAGAGAGAGAGAGAGAGAGAGAGAGAGAGAGAGAAAGAGAGAGAGAGAGAGAAAGGGTGAATCACTCAGGTCAACACAGGAAGGGACCATAAGAATCAGGTCTCCCTCAAATCACCAGGTTGCATGACTTGGTAGGGTTCAGGGAAATGGAGAAGATGGCTGGCTGGGGTGGGGAGGAGAGGGGAAAAGTGAAAACAGAAAGGAGAGGAAGGGAAGGGTAAGGATGGGAGAGGAAGGGAGGGGAGAGGAAGGGAGGGGAGAGGAAGGGAGGGGAGAGGAAAGGAGGGAGGGGAAAGGTGGTGGGAAGTAGAGGAAAAGAGAAGCGGGGAAAAGTGAAAACAGAAGAGGAGAGGAAAGGAAATGAAAAGGGGGAAACGAGAGGAAGAGAATATAATAGACAGAAAGGAGAAGGAATGGAAGGGAATGGAAAGAGGTGAAGGAGAAGGAAAGGAAAGGAAGATAATAGAAAGAAAGGAGAGGAAGGGAAGGGAATGGAAAGAGGTGAAGGAGAAGGAAAGGAAAGGAAGATAATAGAAAGAAAGGAGAGGAAGGGAAGGGAATGGAAAGAGGTGAAGGAGAAGGAAAGGAAAGGAAGATAATAGAAAGAAAGGAGAGGAAGGGAAGGGAATGGAAAGAGGTGAAGGAGAAGGAAAGGAAAGGAAGATAATAGAAAGAAAGGAGAGGAAGGGAAGGGAAGAGAAATGAGGGGAAACGGAATGAAAGGAAAGGGAATGATGAACTGAGATTGGATAGGAAGGGATGAATTAGGAATACGGAAGGAAGGTAAAGAGATGAATTAGGAAGGAAAAGAAGGATAAGGAATGGGTTGCGAAGGAAAAATAACAAAAGAAAGGAAGAAAAGAGGAAGGATGGAAAAAATTGAAGAAAAAAGAAGGGATACAATAGAGAGAAAGGAAAGGAATGAACTGGGAAGGGGATGGAAAGTGTCAGGAAAGGAAGGGAAACCGATGTGAAGGAGTGAAAGGGCATGGGGAGGGCATAGAAAGGAAGGGAAGAATAGATTTGGAAAGGAAGAGTAGGGAGGGACTAAAGGGAAGAGAAGGGAAGAGTAGGGAGGGACTGAAGGGAAGAGATGGGAAGGAGAGGAGATAAAAGAGAGGAGGGAACAATTTACGAGGTCCGTGGTTAAATTGCCTCCAGATTAAATAAGACTCACATAAACAACCCGACACAAACGAATGGCCACAATAATGTAAACACGAGCAACACAACAAAAAACACCTACATATGCAAATAAGGGTGAAAACATAACCAGCAGAATTCTATACCTTTGCCGAATGGATGTGGGAAAATAGTGACACACATACACACACGGCAGTACAGGAGAAAATGACAAGATAAACAAACACTCATACGACAACACTGGATAAACAGACAAAATAAAAATAATAATAATAATAATAATAATAATAATAATAATAATAACAATAATAATAATAATAATAAAAATAATAATAACAATAATAATAATTATAATAATAATAATAATAAAAATAATGATAATAATAAAAATAATAACAATAACAATTAAAAAATAATAATAAATAAAAAAAAAAAAAAAAAAAAAAATAAGAATACAAAACTAACACATGAAACAAAAAAGTAACGATAGTCAGCAGGTATAACAGGAAAAAAAAGCGACTATCCGGTATTCGAACCGACACAAAAACAGGATATACGGCACGTACACACAAACACATTGAACCAAATAAATCCCCGTGACTTACTAAAACTGGGAAAAAAAATATATAGAAAAATAGAAAAAAAAATGTTATTGGTGAGTAAAAAATGGGGTGAACAACACTATACACTAGAGGTCCATTAAATGTATGTGTGTGTGTGTGTGTGTGTGTGTGTGTGTGTGTGTGTGTGTGTGTGTTGGAACTCCCTTATACTGCCCTCCCCACCTCGCTTGTGAAATAAAGTGTGTGTGTGTGTGTGTGTTATAGGACTACAGCATATGTGTGTGTGTGTGTGTGTGTGTGTGTGTGTGTGTGTGTGTGTGTGTGTGTGTGTGTGTGTGGTATGGGACTACAGCATGTGTGTGTGTATGTGTGGTGTAAGTATTTTGTACGAGAATGTAATTGTGTATATACTTCAAGGAGAGAGAGAGAGAGATTATCTGTATACATAGATATAGGGGGCCTATATATACATGTATATATGGTTGTATAACCTGTGTGTGTGTAAGAATGGTGTGGTGCTGTGTAAGTATAGGCTATGTATGTGTGACTAGATATATACGTTATGTTAAGATATTACGTATGTAGGCCCCTATGGCTGGTTATGGTGTGAATGTGTGTATGTGTGTTGATGGTGTATGTGTGTGTGTCCTATCAAACACACACCAACGCAGCCACTCCCCGACACATCAAAAGCTCAGACTCATTAATTTAATTTTGGCTGGAGCGTCGCACCATCCCCCTTTCCCCCCGCCCCATACCCCACACCACCCCCACTATACCCCTTCTCTCTGATGGATAGTGCCCCTCCCCCCAACAACCCACTGTACAATCCCCCATCCCTCACCATCCCTTTACCATATTATCCCATTTCTGATTTTTTATTTTTTTTCTCTCTCTCTCAAAGTCCCTCTGATTTTTTTTACCTCCCTCACTCTCAAGGTCCGTCGATCAATACCTTCCTTCTCTGTATCCTTCAATTACGTTAAACTCTCTACCGCCAGACAGACACCACTCCCTCCTGCAGGTCCATTAACCATATGCCCCTCTATTCCCTTGATCCCATAAACTCCCTTACATCTCACACAATCCCTTCATTTTTCACAATCACTATGCCCCCTTTATACCTTTTCCATCCACAACCTCCTCCTCCCTTCCATTTATCCTGTAACACTTGGAAAACAGCTGGTGATGATAATGATGTTTGTTTTTCTCTGGCTATACCAAGAAATTTCACCTATCTTCAACTTCTTTTCATCTACTATTTTTACCAATCCATTCCTCTAAGCAGCCTCAACTTCCTAACCTTCCATCCCCAGTCCATCTGTCTTTTTACCATCCCTCCCAGTTCCCACTCACTCACTATTTATTCTTTGCTTCCCTTACTCACACATATACAACCCTTCATCAACACTAACCAAATATCATGCCGGTTATTCTCACACCTTCACTCTACATTCCACTTTTATATCCTTTCCCTCTATTAGTAGTTAGTACCTTCGACTCAAATACCCTAGACACGTAAGGACCAATATATCTGCTGCTTATTGAATTATTTTGTATTCCTTTCAATACCTAAGTTCCATTTCCCTGGCATCAACACCTACTCTACTTTTTGCGTCATGCGTCCCCACACCTTCACTCCAAACATACCCCTTCCCCTACTCCACACTACATCACTCCCCGCCCCCCACCTCCTCCATTCTACAACAAAGCCTCCAACGCCACAATCCTCCCTTCCCATCCAAAACACAACCCACCCCATCCTCTTGCATAACACCCCTTCCCTTCCACAACATAACCCCTCCCCCCTCCCTCCCTCTTACACCATGTCTCCTCTCTTCTCTCATGTGTGGGGGCCGCTGCTAATCATAACAACAAACACGCTAACCAGCCAGCAAATTACGTCCCGCATTCACGGCCAGTGGGTGAAATTATGTTTACTGTATCCTAGTGAAAACGTCATGAAACGAGTTGACATTTACATACAAGCCCTCTACAATATACATTAATTGTTGGAGGGTTTGGATTAGCAAACACACGCTCTCCAAAATTCACCTCTCATTGTTTCCAACACGAGTCAACACAACAATTAACAATTCCGGTCCATAAAGTGAAGTTGATAGGAAGATACTCCATCCCTGTGTGTGTGCTTTGTTACAAACTACTCAACCATTTTTAATCAAATCTATCACTGTACTCACCTATATTTATTATTTTGTCATATCAACTTAGTGTGATAAAATATTCCTTACATTCGTCCAATTTCTCCACCAGCCATACCAACATGCATATAATTTTACACCCACTAGTACAGCCCGAATATTCACACAGTCTACATACTGTCATGTATAACTATTAGCCCACACATACTTCGTAGAAACATACATGCATATACCATATCCACGCTGGAGGTAGCCCGGTCAAGTCGCACACTCTCCGAAACACATTTGTACAAACATAGAACTCCCTCCCCTACATACACACTGCACATCTCAACCCCCCAATCCCAGTTGGGGGAGGGAGCAACCCCCACAGCACAATCCCATATCCTTGTGGGACAAGAGGTACAGCTATGTTTACCCTACAGCAAAAACCGGTTTACCCCTGCCACTTCACTATAGAGCAACTTCCCCTTCCGCATCCAGCCGGTCCATGGGCCACACTCTCCCAAGGACCATGAATCCACGTCCACTCTTCAAGCATTCACCACTCATTTCTGTCACGCGCAATCACTCTACCTTGCTCCACAGATATACTTCTTCCACGCTATGCTCCTTTCACTGTGTCCATTCCTCTCCTCTGTGGCCTTCCTCTCCTCCTTACACCTCCCACTTCTGATCCCCCTATCCTCTATACCATTCTATCTTTCTCCATTCTCTCCACCTGTCCAAACTATCTTAAACTCTGTTCTACACAACCTGCTAATTCTCTCATGACACCTGTCCTTCTCCTCACATGAATACACAAAAACATCAGTATTATATCACTACAGCTTATCCCTCCCTTGTCATCCACTCTAAACTATACTCAGTCACACTCAAAGCACACCATCATAGCAATTATTCACCTTCATGCACACCACTAACCACAATATCAATTTTAATTTCCCTCCATATTCAGTTGCCTCCTAAAGTTCTGTTCCTCCACCTGCCCTTTACTTCATAACGTTATACTGTATATACATTGTGTAATTTGATAGGGAAATTATGCATGAGTAGATTTGTACGTATACATTGTGATAATATAAAGTGGAGGTCATTTCCAGAATATAAACAGAAGGGGTAAATAATTAATTATGGATAGATGGCGGGAGAAAAAGTTTTGAAGGTAACTGTATACCCAAAAAATATTGACTCCATGTGCCTATTCCAAATGAAGTGTGGGTTTGAGAACACCTTCCCAGGAGTGTCAAGTGGCAGGGTTTGTTGTGGGGTGCACTGCAAGGAGCAAGAACGCTGCAAAAACTACCAGCAACCCGATACTGTCTTTTCCCTTTAATTCTCCCACTCTACTGCTGTTGTTGTTGTCCTGGCCCACACATGACCTCCATTTTTCCTGTTTGTTTTCCCCTTACTGTGATCAACCTAATATTACATGAATTGAGAAAACATGACACTCATGAAATGTTTTTATCGTTCCTCAATTAATCAAAATTACAGTAAATTGATGAGAAAACTGCTAAATGTAAGCAACTACATATGCAATTATTATTCATTACTCAATTTCAGGGGAAGAGAATTAATGCTGTTGTGTAGTGTTGGGTAATATTGCAGCAATCTTGCCAGCTGAGTGTGATTAAAGGTGATATATGCAAAGCAAGCTCACTTACAAGTACAGTATTTAAGGTAATAACTTAGTCTCACTTACATTAGTCATGGGAGATTATTACACATTATCACAATTATAACACAATTGGAAGCAGCTGCCTATAATTGGTACTATTAAATATTTCCAATATTATTACAAAATAATTATTAAGCGTTAAACAATATACAGTACATTATCTGCACAATACTTGATGTCCACACTCTGTATTTTCACTGTATTTACTGTACAAATGTGTGAACTTCTAATGCATTAAACTGCAATTTTAATGATCCATGAGATGCCACCCCCTTGCAATTATATTTTTCAATTATTATTTCAATTATATTTTTCACTCATTACTACCCTTCATACATAAACTACATATTGCAGGTAACTCTAGGCTCTAGCTACCTATTCCTCTCATGGGTTTCCGAATTATACTAAGTTCAATAGAACAATATGTGTCTGTCATGTCTAGCAGTGACTTCTCATATAAATACACAAAGAAGCATGCTATAGGTTTAACAAAGCTGTGCCTACAAAATAGCCATAATAATTTGTGCTTGCTCTCCTACTCCCCAAGAATTCCTTTAGGTACAGTAAAAACTATGAATGGTCATAATGGCAATGAAAGTGAGTCCAAGAGGAAATAAAACATCAGCAACATAACTATTACTCTACCCAGCCTAAGTCTCCAGCCTTATTGGTATTCACCCGTCATATTTCACAAATGGTAGTAATCTGACAGCTAGAAGATTAGGCACGATGCCACTTCAAAATGGTGACAGTCAGAGCATAATCAACACTAGGGATAAACTTATCATACAATAAAATAAAGTTGCCACATACTACACAGAAACAAATACAATCTAATAATCACATGCTATAGAAACAATTACCGTACATACACAAAACAGTAAACACATACACAAATCAGTAAACATGCAGAAAAATATTATGCATCACACAAGAGCTTTCATAGAGCACACCACACAACAGACACAGACTCAAAACACACACCAACATGCCAGCATACAAACAACAACATAAACGAGTTGGGAAGTCATGCATCACAAAAGAAATGAACATACACACACACACATACACACACACACACACACACCATAGCACTCATTTTATCTTATCACATCCTCTTCTCACCCACCACACAGACAAACTCACACATATTGTCTATTCTGCTGTTCAGTTGTTGTAGTGACTGCTCAGTACTATATTGTCCTGCTCTATTCTCTCCACGTGTCTGAACCATCTCAGCCACACCATTTTCATTTGATTGCTAAAAATCTTTTACCAAACATGGCCAGCAGGGTTGCACCATCTATGCTATTATTCAGGTAAGCACTATACCAGATATTCATCTATCCATATGTACCTATTGTTTATTCCAGTCTCTTTATATCCTCCACCTTGGCCAGTACACAATCATGCTCCTTACACAAACATATTGATTTTACCCTTCATGTGAAGAGAGAGGCTCCTCATGGTCAGGAGAGGCAACAACTCTCTGAATTTTTCCCCCACACCTCATGGCCAAGCAATGGAAGTTATATCTGATCTACCTCCTGCAGTGGTCATATTACCTAGGTAACAGTTGTTGTTGTTGAAGTTCCTCAAGCTGTCTGGCCGAACAGCCCCGTCCTAGGTAACAGTTTTCTTATACTAATCCAGGGTCTCACCCGTTAACTCAATCCTTCCCAATCCTACTGCTACCTGATTGTTCCTGCATGCAGAACATTCAAATTTAACCACATCTCACAGCTGACTGAGCATACCACTACATTTCTTATCGACTCCAAAGTTGAACACTTTACATTATACTGAATTTACACCAACTCCTCTCCTAAATACTGCACATGGCCACTCCCCCCCTTTCCACAACATTAAATCCTTCCTTCCAGCTAATCATTACATTAGTTTTGCCAACATTAATAACAACTTCCATGAAGAAATACATTCTCCTTCACATAACTGTTTGTATAAAACTTATAATACTGTACCAGCAATTACACAACACTCAATGTTTATAATTGCTTTCCCCTTTGAAATTCCCCATGATTACTTAACGGGAGTGAAAAAAAATTTAATTCCTAAAACCTTCCTTTTTTTAGGATTTGAGAGGAATTTCTTCCACCATTTGTGTGCAAATGAGAGAGTCTGAAATGACTCAAAGCTATTACATAAAAGAGGTAAAGCAATCTACAACCTCAAACATGACACATAATTGAGGACAGAAAGTCAAGAGGGGTGAGGCCATTAACTGAGAACTGTGACCCCTTTTGAAAAATGGCAGTGTTTGCACAGATGAGCATGTGGACCCAATCAATCCATGAATTGTAAACTCTAAGGTCCTTCAGCTTTAATGTAAGTGTTGTCTTCTGTAATTTCTGTACACCATATAGCGAGAAGTGAAAAAGAAGAATGAATATAAGGTGTGTGATGAAGTTGAACATAGTGAGTGAAATACAAAGCACAAGTTAGTGGAAGGTAAGGTGTGTGAATGAGAAAGAAGCAGAGTGCTATTGAGAAGGATGGAAACTTACAGTAAGTGAGAAAAAGATGATGAGAGAGAGAAAAAAAATGATTGGAGAATCAGGGTCCAGATGAAAATTAGTAATGTGAAGAAGAGGGAGTTGAAGGAAAAGAATAACCTTCAGTAGTACATTTCAAGTCCTGTAACCCATTGAAAACTTTATTTTACTTTAAATTGCAGCACATAAAACAAATCTTAATCCATAAAGATGACGCCATATGATCTAGTGGGTTAAATTAAGACTGAGCATTACAGAATGAATCAACTCCAACCCCAGGAAGTAACTGGTAAATTTTCCTTATGCCATATCATAATGGGCATTAGGCTGGTCACCCGCTCAATGTTAGCTTACCTTTGGGCCCTGGCAACCTCTAACGTGGTACATTTTACAAGGATATTATCTTCCCATACCAATCATAATACTCTGCATGGATCATTTTGGCCAAGTACTTCCTAAGACTTCAAGCAATATTTATTAATGCAGAAGGAATGAAGGTTTTAGGAACCTACATGCAATGTAACTACAAGTATGTACGGTATTATCGTCAAATATACCCTCCATGTGGTCAAGAATAAATTTGAACCACCCCGAAAAACGTTATCTTTTCATTAAATCATTCACTATTTTGAAACCCAGAATCATACCCTTCAATGCTTTTAGCTGCCCATATTGGAATGGCCTTCACACATTCAATCAGTAAATACTAAAATGAAAAACATGCAAGCACAAACACACACACACACACACCCCTCTCACACACATATACTGTATATTCAAAGCCATATAAAAGAGCAAAGTGCAATGTAGGCCAGCACTTCATAAAGCACTTTCCACACATATACATAAACAAACGTATCCAGACACACATATAGCCTACCTGCAGCTATAGAGAACCACGTGTGCATACTCAAAGGAAATCCATGTAATTTCACTCATAATCTAAAAGGTTTATGCACTTATGTTTATACTTATCTCTCATATTCACAAGCACACAATCTTCTTAATACATCTCAGATGTGAATTAAGAACAAAAAGCCATGACACAAGAATATGGTTACGTATTTATTACCCCTGGAAAATTTATCCTTGACCAGAGTTACTGTTATATCCATTGTGGGTACCAGTACTGTTGTCAAGCACTTCATATCCCTAACCTTAGAGAAAGGATATACCGGTATTATCTCTTCAACCATCTACAAAACCAGAACTCTCATGTTTGATTGGAAATCCTACCATAAAAGGGTGTATCAGGTAAAAGGTGGAGAATATGCAAAACAGCGTTTATGTCTGCATTATAAAAATGTATCTTCATTTTCTTTATACTGTATCGACAAACAAAAAGGGAGCACCAGTGGTCTAGTGAATGTGATGCTCGCCTCACATGTAAGAGGTCCCAGGTTTGATTCCTAAGCTGGGTAACTGTTAGGCAATTTTCCTAAACCCAAATGTCCCTTTTCCCATAGGATTAATTCCTTAAGTACTGTTGGTACTTGGTCATAAACTGCTGCAGGTCATAAGCTGGGGGAAGAAACTAGATTCCTAACACATGCAAACACAGCACACTCTAACTGTATCACAAACACCACACCTCTTCTTTTCACATGCCCTACCCTATCCAACATATGCCAGCATGGACACGAAGTCCTACCTGTATCTTCTCTTTATAAAGAGATCCAGTCCTGCCGAGGACTATCATGAACTACTGTAAATATTTTCCTTGTTTTTCATTAAATAACAGCATTTTTTCAATTATGACTGCCATCTCAAGACCATTTTTGTTGTATTTTGAAGAATCTTTCAAATTTTAAGTTAATCTGAAACTGAAAACCATTGCAACCAAAACCCTGAAATACTCTACAACTTTTCTCAACAATCAGACCCAAAAGCCAAGTAGAAACTCTCATACTGGTATCAACAAATCTGGATAAGATGTTGTACCATATTATGAAATACCATAGCCATTTGCATATTAGCCGACAGGTACAGTACAGTACAACATACATATTATATGTACCACCAAAGGTAGTAATGCTAGTTAATCTGTACCAATAAACAAACAATCACAAATGGTACTTTTCAATTGAACTGGCACCTTACATAGATGTTCGATTGCAATGGGTATGAGAATGCAATTTACAGACTAAGGCAGCAAGTGCAAGCAGCTTTTGTCAGGGATTGTCCAGTATTTCTGTGTGCCAAATAAGAGGAAAAGCAGGTTTAAATAACAGTAATCGTCAACAATGAGTTCTGCTGACACTACGTGGAGCCATCGTAGCTGTCATTATCACTGTCTAGCCTTGGACATTTGTTGTATACTGTCCTACAAAATGGGATTATGAACGTACCTCTTCTTCCACAGGATCAGTGAACATCTCAGTGAGTCCACTGTAGTCGGCGGTGCTGGCGATGCTGCCATACAGTCCTGACATCCGATTCATTTCCATCTCTCTGAAGCACAAGCAGGAAGGCGTTTAATTACTGGTAATATTACAACCGTTTTTTCTTTAAAAGGGAAATAATGCCCTCCAAATTCAGCCTTATAAGTCATGCAGCACACAACTACATTATATCCAAGGACAAATCTCAGACTTAGAACATCTAAGGATGTGGCCTGAACTACATCTGCACCAACCTAACATCCTCCCATCATTGGAAGGATCACGTCTGGATGTACTGTATGTGAGAAAAATACCTACATATGTTACAAAAAATACCATCAAAGTGAAAACATAAACTAGCTGCACCCATTAATATACAGTAGCCTTCAATAACAACTAACTGGTTAATTATTAAACTACAGACATATAACCAGAAACACATAATTTTATTTACAGAAATTACATGACGCAATTCTTACTTCAAGAGTCTGAGTGTAAACTTCAATAACAATCTCAGCATAAAGTATTTAAAACATTATCACACTCATATTACTGGTAATCACAATCCCTTTATTTGTTTTCCTTAATTATCTCTATATTCTATTCCTCAAGGATAAATACTAGCAAGATATGAACTGGCAGACCAAAATGTTGAGAAATTCTACATAAAAACTATCCAACCAGTCAGGAATGACCAGATTTCACTGTAAACTAAGGTAAGTCTCTTCGGTTTTTGCCTTCAAATGGTAAGTACCGTACTGAAAAAGTTATGACCTAGCTTTTTAAATGTGGTCAGTGGTATTACATTCCAACACCCTATTTGTCCAATATACAATATAAGGTTAAATACCAAAAGCTATAGGTATACATAATATATATAGGCTACCTTAGCTTGATAATTTAAGGGTGATTAGATAACACATTCCAAGTAGTACTGTACCATGGAATGAGTGACAAACTTCCTAGCCACCTTCAAGAGCCTTGAATCTATGTTGGTTTAAGTGGCATCATCATGCCAAGTACCTGTACTCTAATCCATAAAATAACCATCCTCTGCATCTAATACCTCTGAATTAACCTATAAATGACAGATGTTACTATACTTAAGTCAGGCAAGGTAACTTCAGAAAATCTCACTCATTCCTAAATTAAATTATATAAGTGTAACATACTTTACATACAGCATGAGTGATGAATTTCCTATAGTACAGTAAATATGGTACAGAATGTAAATCAGCCAAAACCTGTTTCAATATGCAATGACATGGTAAAGCACTGTTTTGCAAGACTGTCCTCACAGTGAATATGAATCTGTACCGTATCTTAGAAAAATAAAACAATACTGTATATTGGTACAGTACAAATAATACAATAAGTACAGTTTAAAAGGAATGCAAGCTCTACAAAAGGGAGCAATAAGTACTTAAGTGGTTGGGGATATGTAAGATATCAACTATCTAAAATTGAAAAGTTATATAATTATTTAAGTTATGAATGTTTCTTTCTTTCAAAAATTCACAGGTAAATTACACAAGTCCTCTCCTGTAAAGGATAAATAATGCAATGATACAGTAACCCTACAATATTGACATTCATAGTGTACTGTCAATTAAACTTGTATGAAAAGTTTACTGGAATTAGCTCATAAACTTAAAAATAGTATATTACTCTGGTCAAAAAGTATTGCATATAATTGTACCTTGTACAATTATTTCTCTTGTATATTATCATAATGAAATAAAAAATCTATTGAGTATGAAATATTCCGATATCAACCCAGAATAGTTATATCAACCAGCTGTGTTCTGCATAAAGAAGAGGTTTTGTTAGAAACCTAATCAGGATTATATACAAGATGAAAGTCATTGTATAATCTACCTCACAATCTAAAATATAGCATGGTATATGAGATGCATCCCCAATTCCTGCCTTGGACAATAAGTAACATCTTTGAAAGTATTAAAAAAAAAAAATCAATTGCATACTGAGTTGTAAACATACTGTACTGTACATGCTGTTTATCAAAACTTCAAAACAATTGCATTAAATGAGGTGGAAATGTATTGAACAGTATTGTACTATTAAAACTACAAGTACTGTAGCTGAAAATCAAAAGGCTGGTACAATACAGTACCAGTATTACACTATCACAGTTCATGTTTAGTAGCCTACCAGTACTGTATTCATTCATATCTCTCGGGCTTAATATATTGGATAAGAGGTAGAAGAGGTACTGGTAGTGAATTAAACTGGAATATGATAAATCGGATTGCTAATATCCTAATATTACCCCATATTTTTAGTATGGTGTCTTGGTACAGAATGGTACAATTTTCTATGAATCTGGTAATTTCAGGCTAACAATTCCCTAAATTTTGATAAGTATTAAAACACTGAGAGAATAATGTAAGTAATATTGCATTGATCATTTATTGAACACAACCACAAAATCTGTGATTACTGAAGATTCTAATCTGACATTTTTGTACGGTATATTTTTTATTAAGAAGCAAGTGCTACTGCTCAAGTAGTCCTCTACTATATCAATTTTAGATGTAATTAATTAGAAAAAATCTTTAACTAACCTGTTAGAGAGTTTGGGTGATGTAGAGATGAACTGGTTTAATGTGGATTTGTCATAAAACTCTTTGAAGGAGTTAACAGAGTGAATGGAGTGTATTGAATTGAGTGAATGCTCTCGGCGATGGCGAAACCCTCCAATTGCACCTCCTCCTTCATCCAGTGGGGGCGGTGGAACAGGTGGTGGACCAGCACTCCCGTAGATGCTCCCCAGGGAGGCTGAGCCACTGTATATCCCAGATGAGGGATGACTGCTGCTGTACAGACCCCCAATACCACTGTACAACCCAGATATTGATGGTGGAGAGCTGCCATAAGCTGCGTGGAGGGCAGAGTCTGAAGATGGGGGTGCCGGAGCAGGGGGTGGAGGGTCATCTGTCCCTCGGGAGTCATCCTGGCCAGAGTTTTGACTGGAGAGACCTGGGGACGGTGGATCACTTTGGCTCTGGCTGGACCCAAGGGCATCTAGAGAAGGTTTAGCAGAGGACGAAGTGGAGGGGGGACGAGGTATGGGGTCCGAGGGAGCTGGCTGTGGGGGTGGGGTGTGAGCCAGGATGGGTGTCTTAGGGGAGTTGGGAGGAGTGTGAGCCAGGTTAGGGACCGTGGGTATAGTAGCATCAGGGCTTGCAGAGCCATCGCTGCGGTCGATGCTAGGGATGCTGTGAAGGGAGAGGCGGTCAGCCAGGGACGCTACCTCATCTTTGGCGTTGAGTGAAGATTCTTCTTTGGATTCGCTAGGAACCAGGGATTCTGGTGACTGTACAGGTTCAGCTGTAAAACAAAATTAAGTATTTGTAGAAAGGTGGCATATACTGGCTACTTTAGCAGTTTAGCTTTAATTACCGTACATAAAGATTTTGCTTCAACAATGTTTTACCAATACCATACTGTACTTTAATAACTATCAACACTACAGAAAACAGCACATTAGGCTATCAAGTTAAGTACTGTAGCTACCTGACAGATGTCTACAAGCTTGAATGTATACAGTACTGTATGCAGAACCATAATTCATATCTCCTTAAAGATATACCAAGTAATTAACATCCCACTATAATAAATTTTCATGTCTTTGTGCTATATTTTAATGCATCAAAATACAATGAATTATTAAAGTAAGGTTGAATACAAACAATCTCCAAAATATCGAACACTACTAGAGAACTCAAAATCTTTTTCATGAAGAAAAAACTTTTTTCAATAATCTATGACAACCTTTACAGAACCAAACTGGGGCATCCTTCAAGAACCTAACCAGGACTGTTTGGGCCTTATCAGGTTATCAGTATAATCTTTCTGGGGTCTAACAAGTGCAACCTTCCACAGTCTAACCAAGGTAAGAGGGCATGGGTCTAATTAAAGGAAACAGTAAATATTTACAGCCCAATACACTCTCAGCATGACAACATGAATTATAATAAAACAAAATTCTATCTTTTGGAGAATAAGTCCTGTTATATCCACCTTTTAAAAACTATTCCTACATATTTTAATTTACCCTAATGCAATTTGGATTGGGGCAATCCAGGTCAGACTAGGTTAAAGAATAGTTCTTCAAAATAATTACTAACAAAAATGGATGGAGCAACCAAATACATGTATGAGAAACTAAAATAATATATGTTGAATTTAAACATAAAAACTTCATTATCATCCTTTCCACTTCATATTATAATTTCCTGTAATTATGAGGTTAGATGACCAACATGCTTCCAATCAACACAAGTTTTTTCAAAGTTTGAGACCATTTTAACATTTCTTTTTTCATATCTTGCTCTTGCTTAAATCTGTTCACTTAAATGAAAATTTCCACTTTATCAAAATCAAAGCAACACAAAAATATAGTTAATATATGAGGCAAAAGGAAAATACAGTATAAAACTTTCATTAGCTACATTACACAGCAAGATACTGACATCTATTGCAACTGAAAAGTACCCCGGAAATTATACTGGCAATGATTCCAAACCCAAGGTATAATTTATCTAGGGACAAGCTGAAGATAAGTACCAGTACAGTAGTAATGTTATCACAAACCAAGATTTTGTGTTGTATGGATTATTATAAAAAAATATTCTAAACTAAGCAATTAACAGTGCTCTTACTATGATTATTTTTGAGCACTATCAGACAGCTATTTGGAAATCTGCTTCCGTAATTACTGCATATATGCAAAGTTCACTCCTAAGCTATTGGACGATTTTGTGACTAACTATAAATTCAAAGCAAGGCCAAGGATCAGGTCCTCCTCCAAAATGAAACTTCACACATGAGAATTATAACCATCACTTAGATGTCAGAACGGCAGGCATACAAACCAGTTCAAGGTCTAATATACTGTATAGGTACAGTACTTCATGAATATGGCTAGACACAATAATTAGATGTAGAATTCACAGGTTCTGATGTAAGCAAGATTAGTGATAAAAGTTGTTCCACTCCAAGTTACCGATATATTAAGATGAGTTATTGTTTTGGCTGGGCTAGTCACCATTAGGGTAAAAGTCAGTGATTGCCACCTACCTTTCTTTACATGTACAACAATAACTTCATACAAGACAGGTGTGATGGAATGTTCCAAAACACGGTAAAATATATTTTAAACTAAAAATAAAAATTCCATCTGCTGACTCAGCAGTTACCAAATTACCTTCCAAACGTGAGCGATACATTATATTTCATATACAGATAGTACGGTACACGGGCGTCCCTTTCACACAAAAGTGTCGCAACACAATTCTTGCACTTCAGCCGAACTCTCAAATTTCATACATAATCAAAGGGTCTATATTTTTCAAATATCATAGCAGCATCCTCTAATTTTTCATAAACCTTTGACAGACAAACATCATTTGACAAGATATATTTCAGGCATTAGGAGTTAAGGAGTAATATAATAATTAAACTGACAAGTTCTGTATTTTTTCACTTCACTTTACAAATTCTTATATAATACTATTTTCATTTTCTTTTCTCAGTCACTTCCGAGTGGTCATCCTCACACAGTTTAAATACAGCACCACTCATTGATATAGCCAGCCCTTTAAATAAGTGTTTCCGCACCACACACTAAATTCCGAAAAAACATTTCAACTCTGCGGCGAGGCGACACTTGCCAACTAAATACGACACCACCTACTACACTGGAACCGATACTCACTGTTCTCCATCTTTGGTAGAGTTTGGTGAGGGTTGGGAGCAGAGAAATCACAAGACGAGGGTACAATGATGATGCGGGCGCTCAATTGTCATTTCCCGTCCTGATCGCCCGCCTAACTCTTGGCTCATTTCTCCACATACATGTCCCCGCGGCCACTTTTACCTTATGTTAACTTGAGCCTCGGGTGTTTATATAGTCATTTTACACATCCACATGTTGCAAAACGCGCGATAAACTACGTAAGTTATCGATTTTACGCGAACATCTTTGAACGCGGCTGTCCGACTCCCTTCCTGGACATTAATTTTGTTTGCATTGCATTTCTGGCGGCAAAACTGGACCACCAAAATATTATCCCAGCATGTTATTTTAAACTAATTTTTCGATAACCACTGCACTGTCACCACACTGTAATGTCTTTGGAAGAAGTAGGAGGCAGAATGGTGAGTTTGGGTTCACTATTTTTTTATTAGTGAGAAATGCGCAGCGGTGGGGATGGCAAGGGAGGGGTTTCCAGAGGTCAACGGTCAGGTCGCTTCCTTCTACAACATGCTTTCTACGGTTCATTTGTTTGCCCATATACTCTCAAAAAGTATTGTACACGTTAGATAAATAGCCGTCTGTGCTATAAGAGCAGTACCGTACATAAGAATGAGCCCGAAGAGAGTATGTAAAATAAAAGTAAATTTGGCGCTCAGATATTCCTCACTTCTCATTACTACTAGTACAGTTACTTTCGACCCTTGCCTTTACTACTATTTATTGATACTATTATTAGCCCCGGAACTATATTTGCAGTGATCACTACTATTGTTGGTTCAGTGGAAGTCCATAATAACAGTAATTATGACACTTGTAACCACAATACGCAATTCATTCTCTAATATACACCAATTTTTTTGATCATGTATATTATACCTGGACAAATAATTAAATGACACACATTAAATATGTCAATACAACATATTTTGCAATGTAACTGACGCAATACATTTCTAGCAACACATGAAACATTTTATTTTCCTTTATCACGTGCAATACAATGCTTACTATAAGTCCTGCTGCATGGTAACCAATTAGGCTTATTTACCTGCATGGAAAGGTAACAATTAAATAAAGCTAAACCAGAAATTACTGAAAGGATGTATGAATATGTAAACAAACTAGAAAACTAACTGTGTCATTCGAAAAGAGAAACAACAAACTACCAGCCTGAACAACAAACTGATGGTGGTAGTAATGAATGAATGTATGTATGAATATTATTGAATCTGTATTGATTAGTTGTGAGGAGTGTGGATGATAACTGAGTGACTGCTGGTGGTGACTGGTACAGAGTGAAGGGAAAATGGATGAGTGAAAGAGCTAGAGAGAACACACTGCTGGTTCGGGCCATTGTATATTATTATTTATAGTTATTTGTTTATGTTAGCTGGGTAGAGGGGAGAGCAGCCACGAGGGAGGACTTAGAGAGAATAAGAGAGAGGAAGGTATAATAGAAGGAAGAAAGCAGACAAGAGAGACAGACGAGCAAGGAGAGGCAAAATATAATATAAGAAATTAAGGGAGAGCAATAACATGTAATAAGAAAAGGAAAACATGGCAGAAGATGGAAAGAGACATAAAACAAACGAGGAAGAGGGAAGTGGAGGATGAAACTTGGACGGATAGAAAGAAGCATGACATGGAAGGAGAAAATGGAGGGGGAAAGAGAAGACGAGCAAATTGAGAGAAAAACAGGGGGGGAGGAGGAGGGGGTGGAGGGAAGGAAAGAGATAATGCTGATTGACAAAAAATGAAGGAATGATGGAGAATGCAGGAGACACAAAACTTGAGGGAGAAAGAGACAAATAGTAGGAGGGATGTACGCAGCAGATGAGAGAGAGAGAGAGAGAGAGAGAGGCGGACAGGTGAAAGAAGAGAAAGAGAGAGTGGGAGTAGGAGGAGGAGGAGGAGGGAAGAGAAGGGTTTGTTGGTAACGAAGTGGGGAATGGGGAGGTGGGGTGCTTCAGAGTAAAGAGGGACGGGAGGGGGTTTGTTTGGGTAGAAGGAAAGGTGAGGGGAGGGGAGAGGAGGGGGTTTGTTTTGGTGGAAGGAGAGGTGAGGGGAGGTGAGGGGAGGGGAGAGGAGAGGAGAGGAGAGGGGGTTTGTTTGGATGGAAGTAGAGGATGGAGGGAGGGAAGGGGGGGGGGTTGTTCTGGATGGAAGTAGAGGGTGGAGGGAGGGAAGGGGAGGGGGTTTGTTTGGGTGGAATGATGGGAGAGTAGGGGGTTTGTTTGGATGAAGGAGGGGGGAGAGAGTAGGGGGTTTGTTTGGATGGAGGGAGGGGGGGTGGGGTTCTATGCACGTCACCTGAACCTTCACATTATACTACAAGGGCTTAACAAGACTATGACCGTCACTCTTCCTTTACCCTCCCACTGACGCACCTGTCACACTCTCCCTCCATCTCTCTCTCTCTCTCTCTCTTATCACACACACACACACACACACATAGTCTCTCTTTCTCTCTTATACACACACAGTCTCTCTTTCTCTCTTATACACACACAGTCTCACCCTTTCTCTCTCACTTTATCACACACACACAGTCTCTCTCTCTCTCTCTCTCTCTCTCTCTCTCTCTCTCTCTCTCTCTCTCTCTCTCTCTCAATTGACTGATGTTTTCATAACCCTAAATGGATATGAAAACATTGATTATCAGAGTGTGTGTGTGTGTGTGTGTGTGTGTGTGTGTGTGTGTGTGTGTGTGTGTTGGCTTAAACATTATAACACGACAAGGCATCATGGGTGGAAGGTATAGACTTAAAGCGCTGCCAACATGATATAATACTCCTACATAATTTCTTCATATAAATAAAATATTTAGAATCGACTATCAGTAGACTTATTAATTTGACAGTTCCTTGATAGAAGAGTTTAAGGGGAGATTATCTTTTAGGTACATTTAAAGGCTACTGATTCCTCCTAACTATACCATGTAGGAAACAGATGATCTTAATTAATGTAACAAATAAATAAGGGATCTACTGTTTCGTGGCATAGTTTGGAGGAATCATCACACACCATGCATCCAATTCACCAACAAGAAAATTTCCCCTTTTAAGAAGTCACGGCTAGATAAAGTTCTCTCAGGCCAAACTTAGTGGTAGAATGAAAGTTTTTTCTTTTCCTCTTCAAAAATGTCGAAGTCGGGACCATTTTCCTTTTGGTTATGTGGACTGAGAGTGTCTGGGGAGAACCTTCACCTTTGCTATATTTTCCTCTCACCTCTCATCTCTCTCTCTCTCTCTCTCTCTCTCTCTCTCTCTCTCTCTCTCTCTCTCTCTCTCTGAAACACCTGTCTCTCACACACACCACTGCACACGTACAATACCATAACGTCTGAGATAATCATGTCATAACACACACACACACACACACACAGTGACGCACTCTCCTCACGTTTTCTCCCCGACGCACCTGTCACGAACACACTCTTTTTTACACATCTGTCTCCACCACTCCAATCCAATCCACTCTCTCTCTCTCTCTCTCTCTCTCTCTCTCTCTCTCTCTCTCTCTCTCTTCCGTTCCCCGCTCATTATTTTTTATTCACCCTTTCTCTTTCATTTTTCTTTCTTTTTACCTCCTTTTCTCCCCCTCTCTACCCCCCCCCCCCTCTCTCTCTCTCATTTTCCTCCGTTCCCCGTTCATTATTTTTTATTCACCCTTTCTCCTTTTCCATTCTTTATACTTCTCTCTCTCTCTCTCTCTCTCTCTCTCTCTCTCTCTCTCTCTCTCTCTCTCTCTCTCTCTCTCTCTCTCTCTCTCTCTCTCTCTCTCTCTCTCTCTCTCATATGTTTATCTCTTTTCACCTTTTCTTCGTTCCCCTCTTCCTCTTTCCTTCTTATCTTTTATACCTCCATTTCTCATCTATGTCCACGTCATTATCCTTATTCTATCCTTCTTCTCCTCCTCCTCTTTCTTTCCCTCCTCTCCTTCCATTCTCTCTCCCTCCTCATCACCATCTTTCACCATTATTCCCTTCCTTGTGTTGTGTCCTATCACTCTCCTCTCTTCTCTTTCTCCTCCTTTCCTTCCTCTCCTCCCTTCCATTAGTTCCTCTTCTTAACATCCTTCTCTGTTTTTTTTCTTTCCCTTTTCTCTTTCTCCTCCTCCTTCTCCTCCTCCTCCTTCTTCTTATCCTCCTTCTTCTCCGCCTCTCCTTCCCTATTCCTTCGTATACCCTCTCTTGTTATCCTCCCTTCCTCTTCCCTCTCTTCCTCTCACTCGTATATTCCTTTTATTCTTCCTCTTCCTTTCTCAACTTCCCACCTCGTAATCATTCGCTTCACACTTTTTACACACTCTCACTTATACGTTATTCACACCTCTCTCTCTCTCTCTCTCTCTCTCTCTCTCTCTCTCTCTCTCTCTCTCTCTTCAATGCAGATAAATGTAAAGTACTCCATATCGGACATCGTAACGTAATTGCAAACTACTCGTTAAATGGTAATCAAATTAAAAGCGTGGATCAAGAGACAGACTTAGGGGTCACAATATCAAGTAACCTAAAACCCAGTCAGCAATGTACGGAAGTAATTAAGAAAGCAAATAAAACTATCGGCTTTATTGGCAGAGCATTCGAGTATAAGTCTAAAGACACAATCCTCACTTTGTATAATTCCTTGGTCCGTCCCCTTATGGAATATTGTGTCCAAGCCTGGTGCCCGTACTACCAGAAAGATATAGTAAAATTGGAACGAGTCCAACGTAGAGTTACTAAAATGATACCATGTCTACGAAACAAAACGTATGAAGAGCGGCTAAATAAATTGAATCTATTCCCATTAGCACAACGTAGATTGAGAGGCGACTTAATCCAGGTATTCAAAATAATCAAAGGCATAGACAATATGGACTGCAACAAATATTTCAATATCGATCAATCAAACTACACGAGAGGTAATGGCTGTAAAATCATAGGTAAATCTTTTAACTCACACGAATCCAAGAATTTCTTTTTTAACCGAGTCGTCAACTTATGGAATGGGCTTCCCCGTAACGTAATAGAATGTAACACAGTAGATAGCTTCAAACGTCGCCTTGATAAACACCTTGCATCTAATCCCCGACTTTCGATGTTTACTAATGAATAATTTTTTGCCCATTACAGGTGGCAAGTTAGCCAAATTTCAACTACTTTCTATCTTTCCTATAAAATTTCCTTGTGGAGTTTTCTCTACCAACTCCACAAGGTTCTGACTCCTAACTTTATTTCCAGTACGGCTAAGGCCAGAGGGATTGGAGGGTGGGGAGAGAGCCTTCTACTTTGCTATCCTTACCTACGACTATCACTGGGGAGATATTCATTCTCTACCAGTAACCTTCTAATCAGATCACCCCGTGTGGACCGTAAGGTCTGTTGTGGTCTGTGATTCTATGTAACTCTATGTAACTCTCTCTCTCTCTCTCTCTCTCTCTCTCTCTCATTTCGTGCACACTCTCCCCTCTCACTCTTACCTTATTCACCTCTCTCTCTCTGTCTGTCTGTCTCTCTCTCTCTCTCTCTCTCTCTCTCACCCCATTCACTCTCACACACCTTATGCAAACACTTCTCCCTCTCACTTCATTCACACCTCCCTCACTCATTCACCTCCATCACTCGCACTCGCTCTATGCACACACCTCTCTCACTCTTACTTACTCACTCACTCACTCCTTTACCCTCCTTTACTCTCCTTTACTCTCACACACCTTCCTCACGTTCACAAATTTTCCTACTCCTTGCTCTCACACGTTCGCAATCTCCATTCTATCAACTCTCACTTTCACTCACGATCACTTATGTACACTTACCCTCCATCATCACGCTCACTTGCACACACACACACACACACACACACACAAAGGCAATTTCCCCTCTGCACACTCACTCTTCCCGCTACCACACCCTCACTCACTCTCACACTCCACCACACACACTTATTACTCTCCACTCTTCCACCACCACACACACACACACACACACACACACACACACTCTTCCCACCGCCACCACACACACACCTTCACTCACTCTTCCCACCACCATCACACACACACACCTTCACTCACTCTTCCCACCACCATCACACACACACACACAGACACACACACACCTTCACTCACTCTTCCCACCACCATCACACACACACACCTTCACTCACTCTTCCCACCACCACACACCTCCACACACTTCAGCTCCACAACACAACACAACACAATACACTCTCTTCATCCCACATACACCAACTTACTTTCTTACCTACTTACTTACTTATTCACCCAAATGTAAATATATACTCTCTTTCTGACTACTCTCCTTCCCACCTCTTGTACTCTCGTCTACTTAAGAAGGAAAAGTTTTGTGTTAGTAAATCTGGAGCAACTGAATCCTCTAAACTATTCCAAGCAACAGAACACCTTTATTTTTGTTATCTTGGCATACTCTGGAGGAATCAAGGCACTCCAATGTACCAAAAGGAAATTGCTGTACCACCTGAAGGGACCCTGCATGTGTTGTAGTCAGAAATTTGGAGGTAAACGAGTCCTTCAAATATTGCCACGAAACACATATATACAAGGAAGGAGCTTGTTTCGTGGTATTGGAAGGAGGAATCAGAAGCCTCCATTTCTAGTATACGCGATCACAGGGACCCTTAATTAATCCCATTCATACACTCGTATTCTGTAACTAGTTTCCCTTACTCAAACACACATTCATACATAATACATACATACACTCTTACATAACACCTCTTTCATAATAATTAAAAAAAACATTCATCTCATTCATATACATAATAACAATAACAATAGCAATAATAATAATAATAATAATAATAATAATAATAATAATAATAATAATAATAATAACAATAATAACAATAATAATAGTAATAATAATAATAATAATAATAATAATAATAATAATAATAATAATAATAATAATAATAATAATAATAATAATAATAACAATAATAATATTAATAATAATAATAATAAAAATAATAATAATAATAATAATAATAATAATAATAATAATAATAATAATAATAATGATAATAATAATAATAATAACGCTAACTCAGACACACATTCATACATAGTACACTCTTACATAACCTCTTGCATAACAACTCAGAAATACATTTACATAATTGACATTTACATATGGATATACACTCCCTCCACCTTGTATATTTCCCTAACTCATTCACTTTCCTCACTCATTCATAATTATACACTCTCCCTCCCCTTAAACTCACTTATACCTAACTCACTCACTCATTCACTCACTCACTCATTCATAATTATACACTCTCCCTCCCCTTAAACTCTCTTATACCTAGTTAACTCACTCATTCACTCACTCACTCATTCACTCACTCATTCTATCTCATTTTTCATCATTCATACAACTATATACAGCCTTCCCTCACAACTCATTCATTTACCTCATTCATTCATAATTATACACTCTACCTCCCATCAAACTCCCTTATATCCTAATTCACTCATTCATTCCCTTCCTCATATATTTCTTTTCTCCCTCATATTCATACACAATAAAACATCTCTTCCCTCACGCTCTATATTTTCCACAACTCACTCATTCATTCACTCCCTCTATTTCTTTTTTCCCTCCCTCTCTCCCCCACTCTCTTCCTCTCACCCTGCATCTCATCTGGGCTGGAATTTAATCTTCTCTTTGGCCTTCCACCTCGTCTTTTAAGTGCAAGGATTCTCCCCCATCACTTTTAGGAATCAACACCATCACCTCCATCATTCCCTCCACCACCACTTCCACCATTCCTTCCCCCATCATTCCACCACCACTTCCACCATTCCTTCCACCACCATACCCCTCTCCTCCATCACCACCATCCCCCACCACTATCATATCCCTCTCCTCCATCACCACCATTCCCCACCACTATCAAATCCCTCCCCTCCATCACCACCATCCCCCACCACTATCATATCCCTCCCCTCCATCACCACCACCCCTCTTCCCATCTCCCACCACCATCATTCCCCTAATCCGACCCGTTCCTTCCTCATTCTGGTCTCCTCGTTCGGGCTTTGGGTGTATTGCCTGGTAAAGATCCGGGCGTGCTTGTATTTCCTCGCTTACTCAAACACCGATTCTATATAATATAAAATAAAACCAATACATACACAGTCCACTCCTTTACTCTGTCTCCAATTCTTCACTTTGTATTATGTTACAAATTCTACACAATAAAAATAAAACCAATACATACAGTTCACTTCTAACTCAGTCACCAATTCTATACAATAATAATGAGACCAATACATGCAGTTCATTATTATTATTATTATTATTAAAAATAGACCAGAGACACAAAGCTGGGAGAGACTACAAGCCTTCTATCAATCCGAGGACCCCATGCAGCCCCAGTCACCAACTCTACACACAATAAAAATGAAACCATACATACAGTTCACTCCTTACCCTGTCACCAATTCTACACGAAAAAAAAAAAAAAAAAAAAAAAAAAAAAAAAAAAAAAAAAAAAAAAAAAAAAGAGGCCATAGTGAGAAACATACTGAAAAAAAAAACCTACTCATATTTTTATAGTGAGAAACATATACTGAAAAAAAAACTACTCATATTTTTATCGGAGGAGGTGTAAAATTTTCTATAACGTGACCTGGGCGTGTCAATATACTCTAAACTAAACCTTAAAGTATGGTGTATGTGGAAAAATAGAACTTTTTTTTTTCTTCCAAGGGAGTGCAATGGTGTGTGTGAATTCCAGCCAAGGGATTGTGCTTTAAAAAGACCCGTTTTGGTTTCCAGGATTCCACGTTTGGGTTCTGGCATGTTCAGTTTCTGTGTGTGTGTGTGTGTGTGTGTGTGTGTGTGTGTGTGTCCTTGAGATATTTCAATGCTGATCCTTAAATTTAACCCTTTCATGCACGGACCATTCGTGTGTGTGTGTGTGTGTGTGTCATTCATTTTAAAATCTATTAAATATATTGTGAACACGTAAAATTGACAACAATTGGATCTGATCTGCTAAAAGCAAGTAAAAACAATTATGTTCTGACGTAGTGCAAGTCACAAAACACTTATCTATTTACATTTCTATTTATCTATAATTATATCAATTAATTTATATATTTATTTCTGCTTTGTGAGCTTCTATTCTTACTGAAAATGTATAGAAAATAATACTCTCATTTTGATATCGTTTATAGAACTCTTAAACTGGAATCACATAATAATAATCATCTTAAGCCGTATGTAATTAATTTCCTTTCCAAGATTACTGGAACGTGTTTGAAGTCAAATGATTTTTCCAGCAATTGTCCGCCGAGTTTCCTTAATCAACTTTAATGCTCTCATTCTCTCTCTCTCTCTCTCTCTCTCTCTACGTAGGTGTGTGTGTGTATGTGTGTGTGTGTGTGTGTGTGTGTGTGTGAGTATGTGTGTGTGTTTGCTATTCTCTTCCTACAGGGTCTTTCAGAACTAGTATGGTCTTTTTTCATTCTCTCTCTCTCACTCACTCTCTCTATCTCTCTCTCTCTCTCTCTCTCTCTCTCAAACCCCCATTTTGTCTGAACCAGCCTCAACCCTAGTGATTATCTCTTCCTCTCTCTCACTCTCACTCAATCATACTAATTCCTCCCCCCTCCCCCCCCCCCCCGGCTCTCACCCTGGCCCTATATAGCTTCCTCCCTCTCACCCTCTCTCTCACCCTTCACATTCTCACTCACTCTCCCTTCCTCTCTCTCACTCTCAAATTTCACATTCTCACTCTCACCCTTCCTATTCTCATTCTCTCTTTCCCTCTCTCACTCTCACCCTCACATTATCTTTCTCCCCTTCTCACTCTCACTCTTCACATTCTCACTCTCATTCTCCCTTCCTCTTTCTCACTCTCAACTTTCACATTCTCACTCTCAACCTTCATATTCTCATTCTCCCTTCCTCTCTCTCACTCTCACTTCACATTTTCACTCTGCCTTTCTCTCTCTCACTCTCACATTCTCATTCTCCCTTTCCCTCTCTCACTCTCACTTCACACTCACTCTCCTTTCCTCCCTCTCACTCATTCTCACTCATCGTTTCTCCCTCTTACTCTTCACATTCTCCCTCTCTCACTCTCACCTTTCACATTCTCCCTTCCTCACTCTCATGTCACTCTCCTTTCCTCACTCTCATTGTCACCTCACCACATTGTTGCTTTCCCCTGCTCTCACCATGCAGGCACCAATCTTCCTCTCACTCACATACACACATTCTTTCTTACATATAGTCTATACACCCTCTCTCTTTCATACACACCTTCTCTCTCTCTCTCTCTCTCTCTCTCTCTCTCTCTCTATTTCCTCTCTCTTTCCTTTTCCTACCCCCACTCCTATCTCTATCACATTTTCCCCTTTTCCCTCCCTCACCCACACACACCCCATCTCCCTCCCTCACCCACACACACACACACCCTCTCTTTCACCCCCCCCCCCACACACAAATACAATCCCTCACCCTACCCCTACATCATCCTCACCTTTTCCTCCCTCACTCACCCACTCCCTATCTCCCTCATTCACACCCACACACACACCCTCTCTTTCACACACACACCCACTTCCTCACCCCATCATCCCTCCCTCTTCCTCCCATTCAGTCATGTTCTTTCTCCCTTAATCCCTCTTCTTCTCCCCTCCACTCCCCCCCCCCTCTCTCCCTCTCTCATTTGCAGATGACACCAAAATCGGAAATGCAATCGTGACCGAAGATGACAGGGTAAAACTTCAAGAGGATCTAAACAAAATTGCTGAATGGTCTGAAAAATGGCAAATGCCATTTAACGTTAGCAAGTGCCAGATGTTGCAAGTAGGACATTCAAATAAGAATTATGAATATGATATGATGGGCCAGAAGATAGTAGTTACCCCTAGTGTGAAAGATCTTGGAATATCAATTTCCCAAAACCTAAAATTCTCCCAGCAATGTAACGAAGCAGCCAAAAAAGCAAATAGAACACTAGGTTTTATTAAGAGAAACTTTACCTACAAAAGTAAGGATATTATTTTACCATTATATATTAGTCTAGTCCGGCCTCACCTTGAATATGCTATCCAGTTTTGGGCCCCACACTTAAGAAAAGATATTCTCAAACTAGAGTCAGTTCAACGTAGGGCTACAAAATTAATCCCTTCACTTCATAATAAACCCTACGAAGAACGATTACAGGATCTAAACATATTCTCACTAAGTAGAGAAGGCTAAGAGGAAAATTAATTGAATGTTTTAAAATAATTAAGGGATACAACAATGTGGATATAAAAAAATTCTTTACATTTGCACCAGCATTGCCAACGAGAGGAAATAGCCTGAAACTTAGAGGTCATAGAAGCAACCTAGATATAACAAAGTACTTTTTTACAAACGACGTAGTTGATAAATGGAATAATCTCCCTGAACATGTTATAGAAAGTAGTTCAATTGAAATGTTTAAAAAACGGTTAGACCGACACATATCCCACATTAAATAACACCATTATTAGGTATTAATATTAAGGCCAGACCACCTCGCTATGGGCAATAATGTCTGTGTGGCCTGTGTATCTATGTAACTCTATGTAACTCTCTCTCTCTTTCTCTCTCTCTATCACGGACACATACTTTATCATATCCTCTCTCTCTCTCTCTCTCTCTCTTTCAAAGCCGCAGTTCAAATTCTTCATTCCTTCTTTATTTATGTTCCTCCTTTCCTTTCCTTCTCTGTCTCTCTCCTTCTCTCTGTCTCTCTCCTTCTCTCAATCTCCTCTTCACATCTTTATTCTTTCATCCTCCCCTTCCTTCCTTCCTTCTTCCATTTTTCAGTCGCCCTACATTTCTCACTCCTTTATTCTTTCTTCCCTCTTCCTTCCTTCACTCCCTCCCATCTATCCTTCATCTTTATATCACTTCCTCTCTCTCTCTCTCTCTCTCTCTCTCTCTCTCTCTCTCTCTCTCTCTCTCTCTCTCTCTCTCTCTCTCTCTCTCTCCTGCAGCTTCCACCTCTGTCCTTATCAGTGAGACATCCTTCTTTACTTCTCCTGCCCCACCCTTCCTCTCTCTCTCTCTCTCTCTCTCTCTCTCTCTCTCTCTCACTTTCCGTATCTCTGTCTGTCTGTCTATCTGTCTCTGTCACACACACAGACACACACTTTCCGACTCTCTTTCTCTTTCTCTCTCTCACACACTGTATGTTTGTTTTTGTCTGTGTGTGTGTGTGTCAGTGTGTGTGTGTGTGTGTTTGTGTGTGTGTGTGTGCCAGTGTCAGGTGTTTTTATATCCCTCGTTTCTACCTGTGTATGTAAGTCCGTTTGTCTGTCATTCTGTCGTTTGTCTCCCTCTTTTCGACTCTGTCTATTTCCGTCTGCTGTCTATCTCTCACCCTGTCAGTATATCCGTCTGTCTATCTCTCACCCTGTCAGTATATCCGTCTGTCTATCTCTCATCCTGTCAGTATCTATATGTCTGTCTATCTTTCATCCTGTCAGTATCTATATGTCTGTCTATCTCTCATCCTGTCAGTATATCAGTCTCTCTATCTCTCATCCTGTCAGTATTATATCCGTCTATCTCTTTATTTATATATCTCTTTATCTCTATTTCTCTTTATCTATTTCATTTCTTTCTGTGTTTCTTTTTGTGTTTCGCTTCTGTCCCCTCTTTTCCTTTCCTCCATTCCATTCTCCCTGTTTACTCTCCACGCCATTTTTCTCTTTCTTCCCAGCTTTCATCTCACCCCCCCCCACAACTCACCCCTTCCCCCCCTCAACCCCTTCTCACTCTCAATCCATCACTCTCTCTCTCTCTCTCTCTCTCTCTCTCTCAATATTTTCCTTCAGATAGTCTCTTACACTTCCATTCTTCTCTCTCTCTTTCTCACTCTTTCATTATTCCTCGTCCCCACTCTCTTTCTCTATCTCTGTCTGTCTGTCTGTCTGTCTGTCTCAATATTTTCCTTCAGATATTCTCTTACACTTCCATTTTTCTTCATTCTCTCTATTTCCCTTCTTTCTCCTCGTCATATCCCATTTCCCTTTCGTCGCTCTGTGCCATCCACCCTTCTCGTCTATTATCTTCATTTCTCCTTCCTCTCACATTCCCTCTCTCTCCTCTCTCTACCTCTCCTTTACTTCTCCTCTTTCTCTCCCAACCACATCCTCTCACCCATTCACTTCCTCCCTATTTTCCTCTCCTCTTTCCCTCTTCTATTTCCTCCCCATTTTCCTCTTCTATTTTCTCCCCGTTTTCCTCCCTATTTCCCTCTTCTATTTCCTCTCCTCTTTCCCTCTTCCCATTTCCATTCTCCCTCTAAACTTTCACCACTTCCTCTCCCCCATCTCTTTCTCTTGTAGACATACCCCTCTCTTCTCTTTCTATTTTTTCTCTCCCTCTCCCTCCCTCTCCCTCTCCCCTTCCTTTACTCAAGCATTCATCCGCGCCCTCACTTCCCTCTCCTAAATCCGCTTTTTACCCTCTCTCTCTCTCTCTCTCTCTCTCTCTCTCTCTCTCTCTCTCTCTCTCTCCCTGTCTGTCTGCTTCCACACTTATCTCTCTCTCTCTCTCTCTCTCTCCATCTATCTATCTCTCTCTCCCTCCCTCTCCCCTTCTCTTTCCTAGATCTGTGTTTTCTCTCCTCTCCCTTTCCCCTCTCTACTCTCTCACTTCCCTCTCCTCTATTCCTCTTCACTCCCTCTTATCTCTATTATTAATATGATCTTTAGTTGAAGACTAAAGGAGGTCGAGGAGATGGGTCGATACTGAAGTAAGACTCTCCGCTTGTGCTTCAACTAAATGGGACTGTATGAAACTACAGGCATCATTTAGGTCATCGAATGCACGTTCACAGTACAGACACACAGTCCTGGAAGTAAAGAATTTAATGTAGTAACCTACCATGGTAAGAAACAGTTAAAGAAGGGAATACAGTATCTGGTACTTGACATATTAAACACACATACTTAATAAACTACATTTGCAATGTAGTACAAAAATTACCTCTCCCTATATAACGATAAGAAAGTTATTGAATTAGTTAGACCTAACTTAATTATTTTATAGAATTTATTGCTGTTCTGTAGCAGTGTCCGGCTATGTCCCGGTTAGGTCATGGTAGTTTAACAAGGTTAGGTGCCATTGGTTGCTCTGGTTAGGTGCCGGTAGTTTGCTCCAGTTAGGCCCTGGTTAATATATTATGGTTATTTCCCAGTATTTTGCCCAGGTTAGATCCCAGAAGTCTGTTGCGGTCTAGGCAACATCTACAAGAAACCATTGCATATAAATATCAGGGCATACAGTACTTGATAGTACTGTTAAACTGTATTTTTGCAAATGATTGTAGATTACATTAGTTTGATCATGTAAATACGGTAATATTAATATATGGTTGCAATGACCTGTCTGTGCTTGCTATAAACATATTACAACCTCTATTCTCACCAAAGGAGGTAGAAGGGATGGTTGACAGTGGAGGAGGTGAATCCATCAGAGGCTCCATAACCTCTGCTTCCGCTAAATGGGACTCCATACATGTACATGCATCACTGGAGTCATGGAATTGTCTATTACAGTATACACATGTTGTCCTGGAAGTGAGGGATATAATGTAGTATCCTACTACTATGGTTGGAAACAGCTGAAAGGAAGAGAATAAACTGTCTGCATTTATTAATGTCCACCTATAATTTCCTAACAATTAAAACATTGCATGCCTATTTTTTATGGTCTTAATTATAATTTCCATATTGTGAGCAGATGACTGTTTCTTAACCTGAGTTGCCCGGACCTAACCTACTAATCAAATAAAGACCGATGCAGATTACGGGTATCTAACCAGGCAACTTACCGGAACCAAAGTAGTTATTGATACAGAATACCGTTATGAACTAAATTACTGCAATCACATTTGAAATACACATGAAGGTGGACCTCTTATATCCTACAGTGATACTGTGTTTAAGTCAGAACCGGTGAAAGTCAAAGTCCATTCCTGTATTTTAAGATTGATTAAAAACAGAAAATGTTGGCATGATTCTATAGTTTTACCAAGAACTGATTTCCAATAAAGTACAATACTTCCCTTCACCTTAATGATATTACATAATTATCAAGAATGGGTCACATAACCCCTAAGCAATCCATATAATCTCATATAAGTTAAATTAGATACAAGAACATAAAAAAAAATAATAATAATAATTTATATCATTATCGTGATTCTCCAGGTTTTAACAACTACTATTTTAGTAGAAATGGTAGACTAATAGGAACTCTACACCTGCTCTAATCTGTCATTGCTATACTTAAAGCCTTATTTGTGTTGCTATCACTCTATTTTACAGCCTGTTGCACCTACAATTCATGTATTATTATACTATTAACTTACTTGTCATATCTTTAATGGCCGCCATATTTACTGCTATACTTCTCCTATCCTTTCCCCAAGCTCCCCGAATCACTGCTTTTGGCGAGCTTGGATGGATACGTGGTTGGTCTTGGTTTCAGTGGCTGGCAGCAGGGTCCATCTTGGTAGATCGTCGAATCCTTTTGACCGACCAGAACAGTTCCGCTTGCTTTGGCTTGGTTTCACCCAAGCGAACTTCGTGTCCGATTGACGTCCAGATGACGGCTCAAGTTCCCAGGCACCTATAAACCCAGTTGGGGAAGAGAGAGGGAGGAGAGGAGAGAGGGGAGGGGAGGGGGAGGGGATAGAGGGGGGAGAGGGAGAGGGAGGGGATAGACGGGGGAGAGGGGGGAGAGGGAGAGAGGGGGAGAGGGAGAGGGAGGGAAGAGGGGGCCGCTCCTACTAGACTCACACCTTCAATGTAAAGGGAGTGTTGAGTACACCTTATATATACACACACACACACATTATGCAACACACTTACACATTATACAACCCTCACACACATACACACACACATCAACCTTCATTACACACACATACACACATCAACCCCATCACACAAACACACATCAACCCTCATTACACCACACACACACACATCAACCCCATTACCCCCCCCACACACATCAACCTTCATTACACACACACACACACCGACTCCCCCTCCCCGACACACAAACATACCCTAACCCACACACACACACACACACACGCTAACCCCCAACCCCCCCAACCCCCATTACGTCACACCTCAGTTTCCTTCTTCCTCTTCTTTAGTCTCCTCTTCCCCAACTTTCCCCACATCTTCCTTCCCTCCCTCCCATTGGTCTGCTTTTGTTCCTTCCTTCCTTCCTTCTCATTTGTCTGCTTAAGTCTCATCTTTCTCTCTTTCTTCTCTCCCTCCCATTGACTGCTTTTGTTCCTTCCTTTTTTCCTTCTCATTTGTCTTTCCTTCTTCCTTACTTCTCATTTGTCTTTCCTTCCTTCCTTCCTTCTCATTTGTCTGCATGTATTAGTCTTTTCTTTCTTTCCTTCCTTCCTTCCTTCCTTCCTTCCTTCCTTCCCATTTGTCTGTTTTTGTCTGATCTTTCTTTCTTTCCTTCCTTCCTTCCTTCCTTCATTCTCATTCGTCTGTTTTTGTCTTATCTTTCTTTCCTTCCTTCCTATCTTCTTTTTTCCCCTTCTCCTTTCCTCATTCCCATTTTTCTGCTCTAGCCTTTTCTTTCCTTCCATTTTTTCCCTCCTTGCCTCCTCCTCTTCCTCCCATTTATCTGCTTTTGTCCCTTCCTTCCTTTCTTTCCTTCCACTTTCCGTCTTCCTCGTTTCCTCTCTCATTGTTCTCGCTTCTTCCAAACCTTTATTCAATCTTTACTCTCTCACTTTCTCTAGTCTGATCCCCCCCTCTCTCTCTCTCTCTCTCTCTCTCTCTCTCTCTCTCTCTCTCTCTCTCTCTCTCTCTCTCTCTCTCTCTTCCTGTCTCCATCGTCTATTATTTCCATTTTCACTTCTTCCTTTTCCATACACTCGTCCCCCTCCCCCTAGTCAACCTTCATATCTCTCTGCCTTTATTCCTTTCTCCCTTCTTCCTCCCTTTCATTCGCCTCTTCCTTTCCCCGTGTCAACTTTTATTTCTCCCTCTCTAGCCTTCGCCCCTTCCTTCTTCCACACCTCTTCCCTCTCCCTCTCCCCCTCGTCCACTTTCATCTCTCCCTGCCTTTATTCCTTCCTTTTTCCCTCCCTCTCTTCCTTCTACCACACCTCTTCCCTCTGCCCTTCGTCCACTTTCATCTCTCCCTGCCTTTCTTCCTCCCTCCCTTCCTTCTCCCACGTCTCTTTCCTCATTCTTTTTCTCCACTTTTTAACCCTCAAAACTTTCCTTCCTCTTTTCTCTAGGCTGTGTCCGTCTTGCCCGTCTCTTTCTCTTCCTCGCTTTACTTTCTTTCTCGTTCCGTCCCCTTCCTCCCCTCACTTCCTGTCTCTCCTCCCTCCCTCCCTCCCTCAACCTGGTACCGTACGTATCACCCCTCCCTCTCCCTCCCTTTCTGCCTTTCTTTGACCCTCCCTTTCATCTTCCTCCCTTCCTCCTTCTCTTTGAACCTTCCTCCTCTTCCTCCCTTTCTTTGACCCTCCCTCCCTTCTCTTCCTCCCTTTCTGCCTTTTTTTAACCCTCCCTCCCTTCTCTTCCTCCCTTCCTCCCTCTTCTTCCTCCTTTCATCTCTTTCTTTGACCCTCCCACCCTTCCTCTTCCTTCCTTCCTGTCTTTCTTTGACCCTCCCTTTTCTCCCTCCCTCCCTCCTTTCCCCCTTCCCTCCCTTAACTTCTTCGGCTCCTCCCGTTATTCTCTCCAGTCCCTCCTTGTCACCCCTCTTCCTTTCAATTACCTCCCCTCCCTCCCTCCCTTTCCCTGGCTCACTTCCGCTTCTCTGTACCCCCCTCCCTCCCCACAGTACCCCCCATTAGCCCCATACCACAGTCTCCCTTCCTCTCCTCCCCCCACCCCTCTCCCCACTACCACCCCTACCACGGTCTCCCCTTCCTTTCCTTCCCCAACCCTCCTTCAAAGCCACCATGCACCCCACCCCACCCCACCCCTGTCCCTTCCTCCATTTCCACTCGTCTCTTTCATTTTATTTTCATCACTCCCATTCCACCATCTGTCTTTTTTCTTTCCCCCTCACGTCTCTTTTTACCTCCTTCCTTTTTTTTTCATTCACCTCTAACATTCTTTCCTTCATATGTTTTCTTTTTTTTTTCATCAAGGGTATAGATATATAGATATATAGATAGATAGATAGATATAGCTAGATAGATAGCTATGGCTAGATAAATAGATAAATAGATAAATAGATAAATAGATAAATAGATAGATAGATAGATAGATAGGGTGAAGGAAAGAAGAGGGTTAGTAGCGAAGAAGAAGTAGGAGAATAATATAAATATAGCAATGTAATATATAAATAAACAAATTGTATATATATAAGTTTGAATTGTTATTATTGTACACGTTTAAGTATTTTATAGATGTGTATAATAGCGTTTGTTGGTTTGTTGTTATTTATTGTTTACGTTTGAGTATTAATTTTTCTTGGTGTTTCTTTTCGTTTAAAATACATATATCTTCTACCTTATTTATTTCTTTATTTTATACCCGTATATTTATCATCTATCCCATTATTTCCTTTTCTATCCATATTTTCATCTACCCTCTTTATTCTTTCTCCATCTATAATTTCATCAACTATCCGATTTATTTATTATCTCCATATTTTCATCACTTATCTCATTCATTCATTCACCAAATTTTCATTATCATCTCATTTTTTCCTTCTCTACCCATATCTTCTCTCCCTCTCCATCTCTTTATTTCTTCCTTCCTTCATCTCTCCCAGAGCCGTGGAATAGAAGAGTTTGTACAACTCCGTTTTAGACCTCACCCCGCGCGGTGGCCTGTGATTGGCCGAGGACAGGTCACCTGATATATGGGCGCCATATTGCAGCGACACCTCACCTGCTCAGTACCCTGGCTGCATTAAAAGAAAGTACACATAAGACATCATCTGGTCGTCGAAGCGGAGGATTGGGGTACCAAGACCGTCTTGGGAGCGCTTGGTTTCGGTGACGAGAACTGACCAAATACGTAGAATCTGTGTTCTCGTCGTCCAGATACGGATTGGGCAGAAACAAAAGAAAGTTTGTAAACAAAGTCATAAGAAAATACTACAAATTGGTCTACTTTTCCTTCACTTTTCTCATATTATGAAGCAAATTTGTGTCCTAAGTTGCATGTATTATACACCAAAAGATGCAGAATTAAGAAACGAATAAGATGAGACCAACTAGAAGTCTCTTAATATGATTTTTAGTTGAAGACTTGCGATTTTTATTACTTTATTCTCGATTTTCGGTGAAAAATTTACGATACATCATGAATACAAATTTCGCAACACTTGGGGTGTTGTAGTCTGGCTATTGTTTTCATACGGCCGCTCACTTACATTTCGATGCAAGATGGCGCCCAGCAGAGCGGTTGTCCAAACTCTTCTATTCTACGGCTATGATCTCTCCATCCTCTCCGCCATCTTGTCATTCCCTCACTCCCTCCCTCACCTCTTCATTCCCTCCCTCCGCCCCCCCTTCCTGCCATGGGTAAGGGGGGGGGAGGGGGATGGGGGGTTGCATGGGGACTTGTGTTTGCTGTGCCTTTATCATTTAAATATTATGTTCATCGATTTGTGTGGGTGTCTCTCGAGGAGCGTGCATGCGTGTGCGTCTGTCTGTCTGTCTCTGTGTGTGTGTACGTGTGAGTGTGAGTGTCTTTCTGTGTGTTCATATGTGTGTGTGTCTATCAGTGTGTGTGTTTTTCTGTGTGTACATAAGCGTGTGTGTGTCTTTCATTGTGAGCATGTGTGTTTCGGTGTGTACAAAGTGTGTGTGTGTGTGTGTGTTTCAGTGTGTACATATGCATGAGTATGTCTCTCAAGTCATACATATGCGTATGTGTTTTTTCTGTGTGTACATATGCGTGAATGTGTATTTCTGTTAACCACACATCACATAACAGTTACTTTTTCTTCAGGAATAAATAGTCAGTTACATAAATATACACAGACAGATATATGATGACAATAACTCAGAAGGAAGTGTTTTTATATTCAAATACAGTATATATATGATAATCAAGATGAGAGAGTAAGTATCCGATATATACTGAATAATTCAACGAACACAAACCAAAATACACTTAATGCATTTACGGACACTTTTTATTTTTATTTATAGATTTACAATAACCTGTTAAAAGACTTCATTTATATATATAGTTGAAATATTGATGGGATAGTATACGTCTTTTGGTACATTCAAGTGCCTTGTTTCCTCCAATTTTGCCAGGAAACATGATCAGATTTAAAAAAGCAATGTGGTGTCATTGCTTAGAATAATTTGGAGGAATCAGCTGCTCCAGATTTACCAACTCTGTAAACACGGTTCTGTTCTGTATTTTCTTATTAATGATAATGTTGTCTGTTTCCACATCAAATGTCTTTGTTTTTTTTTCTTTCGGTACACAACAATGTAAAAAGAAAAGTACCAAGCATTTATACAACTTTTGAATTGAAACCTGCATTACTGTCTTAATATTATGTTATGAATCTGGAAGAGAATCGTTGCATATTCATTAAACCAAACAAAAGTCCAAATAAACAAAGATTCTGAGAAAATTCACTAGTATCTGGATTCCAAAACTGACGTCATGTTGGACTAATTAGAACTTCATACAATCTTTCAGTCTTTGCAAATTTCATGGTGCCTATTGTACCCCTCTCTCTCTCTCTCTCTCTCTCTCTCTCTCTCTCTCCTGTCATTTCTTTCTCTTTCCCTATTTCTCTTTACCTTCCCCTACTCGCTCTGGTCCATCCTTCTCACATATTGCCTCCATTTCCCTTTCCTTTCCATTTTCCTTGTCGTACCAATCCTCCCTCAATTTATTTTCCCTTCCACCAAAAACTGTGTCCCTTACGGCTATCTATTTGTCATTGTAATCGCTTGGCTACGTAGTGGAGTGGTTCCCTTATATTTTGTCATCATCCAATCCAATCCAATCCAGTGTTGATCCAATCACAGCTAAAGTATAGAGAAGAGTAGACGGAATATTACAAGGCAAGACAAGCGAATATTCCTTCTTCTGGCGGTAAAGGACACAAAAATTATTTTTTCCTGTACACACACACCAAAGTCTCTCATCTAACTCCAGAAGCGAATGAAACAGACATCGAGTATTTATCATATTTATACCAAACCTTTTACCAAGCTAAGCCGAGGCCAGTGTAAATGACCTCCCTTGTATTGAGTGACAAAATAACTACTACAGTTCTATCATCACTTGTCTTGTCTCTGGCCTCTGCTTCACCAGGGTCACAAAATCGATACAAGAAAAAAGACTAGAAGTGTGTTTCCAGAGCGTACCAACCATACAATCTTCATTATTCTGTCTTTAAGTCTTATGTGAATGAGCTTGAGGCCACATCTGCATGGTAAGTGTGAGCTGTAGAATTTCACCATAGAGCAACGCCAAATGCTTGACAATTCAAGTTAAACATTGTTTACTTTTGAAACCACATCAATCATAATTATATAAAATTACGAAGCAGTACACGTCAACGTCTGAACATGAATCACTTTGTCTGCACTATAAACCCTGGCAGACATGTATAGTTCCATCATGTCTATAACAATGGCATTTCACACAAGGGCATGCCAACAAAGTATTAAAAGCAAGGTAACCAATGATCTTTCTACCATTATCGCATATATTTCAATACAAGGTGATCACGACCAATGTATATGTCTTCTACTGCATTATAACCCAACATAACCTCGATTCCAAACCACCTGCCGGCTGTAGGGATCCCATAAAAAATAAAAAAAATATTAGGGTGAGGTAAGGTGAAGGTGGTCTTTTCCCAGGCAACAACACGAGGCAGTAAAATTCAGCTTCCCAATCGTCCAAATCCATGATGATCACTGGACTGGAATGAAAGGCTGACGGAGGAGGAGGCTACCAACGACACACAGAAAATGGAGGCAACCCATCAAGGCAACGTGCATGAGTCACAGATATTGGGAAAAAGACAAAACCCTGAAGAATACCAACTCCTGACTATAAATAAAAATATACTGGTGTGTCCAAACTGTGGAATATAGCAGACCAAACCTAAGGAAGGAGACGTGGGTTGCATGACCATTTATTTCCTGATTTATTAGTAGTAGTTTGCAGAATAATGTAACAATGTAACCACCAGTTCATTGACTAATTCTTTGTGGGTTTTCACTTTTATGTCCACCAAACAATGTCAGAAAACTACTACTACTACTACTACTACTACTACTACTAATAATAATAATAATAATAATAATAATAATAATAATAATAATAATAAATATATATTTTTTTCTGAACCCATATCAACATCTGCATCTCTTTCTCAAAAAAAAAAAAAAAAAAAAAAAATGGGGGGGGTAGAAAAACATATATATAATCTGCTTCCAAACAAAAATATAAACAGAGAGAGAAACAAACAGACAGACCTAAAGACATAACATCATTACCATCATAACAAAATAGTTCTGCCATCCATGCAACCTGTATTACCTGTTCTTCTCCCTTCAGTTCGTCAGTCAGTCAGTTGTTGAGTGAGTTGCATGTGGTGTAGTGTAAAAGGAATCGATCTGAGCAGTCATCAGTCCTGTTCTCCCCACCATCCTCCTCCTCCTCCTAGACGCTCCTCAAACCAACACCACCACACCAGATCGATTCCTTTCACACACTCTATTGAACACACACACACACACAAAACCAGATCGATTCCTTTCACACACTCTATCGATTCCTTTCACACTCTCTATTGAACACACACACACACACACACACCAGATCGATTCCTTTCACACACTCTATAGAACACACACACACACACACAAAACCAGATCGATTCCTTTCACACACTCTATTGAACACACACACACACAAAACCAGATCGATTCCTTTCACACACTCTATCGATTCCTTTCACACTCTCTATTGAACACACACACACACACACACAAAACCAGATCGATTCATTCATGCACTCTATAGAAAACACATACACACACACAGTTAGATTTTTTCACAATCTTTATAGAACACACACACACATATACACACAAAACCACTTTCTATGAGACACACAGACAAACACACAGACTCACACATAGACAGATCGAGGTGATTACAATACCCTCGTCCTCTCCTATTTTCGGGCCCTGAAGCAACGAGGTGAGAGAGAGAGAGAGAGAGAGAGAGAGAGGAGAGAGAGAGAGAGAGAGAGAGAGAGAGAGAGAGAGAGAGAGAGAGAGAGAGAGAGAGAGAGAGTGTGTGTGTGTGTGTGTGTGTGTGTTCAGGATGCCGACACTTATCTTCCTTTGTATCAATGTATCAGTTTAATTATCCATCCATCCATCAATTTGTGACACTCAGTCGATTTGCACGGGATGGATGAGAGGCAGACAGACAGACGGACAGGCAGGCAGACGGAGGCAGAGGTACAGACAGAGAGACAGACAGACAGGAGGCAGACAGACAGACAGACAGACTGGAAGACGGAAACAGAGAGACAGACAGACAGGAGACTAACAGACAGACAGACGGAAGCAAGCAGAGGAACAGACAGACAGACACGCAGCATGCAGGCAGAAGGACAGGCAGACAGAAGGAGAGACGAACAGGCAGACAAACAGGTAGGCAGACAGACACACAGACACTTATATATCGACCGGCAGATAGATAGACAGACAGACAGACAGACAGGCAGAAAAACCACGGATAGATAAATACAAACACAACGAGAAACAGACAGAGAAAGAAAACAGACAAACAGACAGAATAATTTACATAGGCATTACAACAGGCTGAAAGTTAAGTCGGAAAGTAAACACACACACGCACAGAGAGAGAGAGAGAGAGAGAGAGAGAGAGAGAGAGAGAGAGAGAGAGAGAGAGAGAGAGAGAGAGCAACATGGAAGCAGCATTATGCATCAGAGGTGAGGCAGTAGGTAGCCAGCAGGCATTTAAGCAGATGGATTAATATAGCCAGGGCGACGCGGTGAGGAGGCCAGGGGTACTGAGGGGGAGGGAGGGAGGGAGAGGGAGATAAGAAGTAAAGGTGGAGCGAGGGAGAGAAGGAGAGGGAGATAAGAAGTAAAGGTGGGGAGAGGGAGATAAGGAGAGGGAGATAAGAAGTAAAGGTGGAGGGAGAGGGAGGGAGATGAGAAGTAAAGGTGGAGGGAGAAAGAATAGAAGATAGGAAGAAAGTGAGAGGAGATGGAGAAATGATAGAAGAAATTGTGAGGAGGAGATGGAGAGAAGGACAGAAGGAGGAGGTAGGAGAAAGGATAGGAAATAGAAGGAAGATAGGAGGAGGAAAGAGGTAGGGGAGAAAGGACAGAAGAATGCAGGAGTAGAAGGAGGTAGGAGAAAGACAGGAGATAGAGAGAAAGTGAGAGGAGAGAAGGTGGGGAAAATAATAGTAAAAGGAGGGAGAAAGGTAAGAGATAGAGAGAAAGTGAGAGGAGGAGAAGGTGGGGAAAATAATAGTAAAAGGAGGGAGAAAGGGTAAGAGATAGAGAGAAAGTGAGAGGAGGAGGAGGTGAGGAAAATGATAGTAAAAGGAGGAAGAAAGAAGGTGAATAGAAACTGGAAGATAACAGAAGGAGAACACGAGAGAAATGGCCAGGGGTAAATTTGCGAGAAGAATACAAGAGAGGAGAGGAAAATAGAGAGGGGGGAGGGGGAGGGGGGAAGAGGAGGGGGAGGGGGAGGAGGAGGGGAGGGGAGGGGGGGAGAGAGGATGGACTGGGAGGTAAATGAGGACGGGAGAAGGAAACAGGAAGAAGGGAACAAGAGCAGAGACATGAAGGAAGGGGACTAAAGATGGAGAGAGAAGAGTATATGAAGAGAAAGGACAGACTTGGCTTGGACAGAAAATATATTAATGGATGGAAGAGATAGAAGAAAAAGAGAGAGGCAGGAGAGAAATAAGAATGGAAGGAAGGAAGAAAAAAAGTGTGAAGAAAGAAAGATAGGAAGGAAGGACAGAAGAGGAAGGAATAGACAAATGTGGAAGGAAAGAAAAAAGTGGGATTATAGGAAGGAAAGAAAAATGAGGAAATAAAGGAAGGAAGGAAGGAAGGAAGGAAGGAAGTAATAGACAAGAGTGGAAGGAAAGAAAAAAGTGGGATAAAAGGAAGGAAGGTCAGGATGGAACAAAGAAAGGAAGGAAGAACTGATGGAAGGAAAGGGAGAAGTAGAACGGAAGGAAGGAAGGAAAGGGTGAGACAGGAAAGGAAAACAGATGGGAGGTAAGGAGGCAGGTAGACTGTTTGCAAGAAGGCGTGGAGGAAGGGACAGACAGACAGACAGACAGACAGACAGACAGACAGACAGACAGACAGACAGACAGACAGACAGACAGACAGACAGACAGACAGACAGAGAGTAAGAGAATGCCGGGAAGGGAAAAGGGAAACAGTAAACATACATTCCACCAAACTAAGCCATATTTTTAAGCCATGTAGCCCCGCTGAGGTTATAGGGTATCGTTACTACATTCTCCCCAGGCTCCCCCCCTCCTCCTCCACCCCCCAAAAAGGTTCACGTACAGTAACAAGGGGAGTATCGAGCCTGGGCTAATCGGATGGGAGGCGAAGATGTTACCATTACACCACTCCTCTACAGGTATGCATGTAAGGAACAGAAGTGGAGGTTTAAAAGGATGGTAGTGGACAGAAACATAAAGGTGAGACAGAAAGTTGGAGGAAAGGACGGAATGGATGGTGGGAATAGGACGGAAGGAAGGGACAGGAGAAGGTGACAAGAAGTGGGGACGGATGAAGGGAACAGAAGGAGGGGACGGGTGAAGGGGATAGAAGGAGGGGATGGGTGAAGGAGACAGAAGGAGGGGACGGGTGAAGGGGGATAGAAGGAGGGGACGGGTGAAGGGGATAGAAGGAGGGGACGGGTGAAGGAGACAGAAGGAGGGGACGGGTGAAGGGGACGGATGAAGGGGGAGGGAAGGGGGACACATTTAGAATGGGACGGGAGGAGGGGGACAGATACTACCTGTGCTAGACAACAACACTAGGGTAGCCAAATGAGCAATCAGTCAGTGAGCTTGGAGAGGGAGTGGGGGAAGGGGGGAGTCGAGGAGGAAGTTAGGCACAGGGTTACACTAACAAGAGCAAGGAAGCAAGGAAGGAAGGAAGGAAGGAAGGAAGGGTGGATGGAGGAAAGTTACATATTATACTGTATGTACGATTTCAACAAGGAAGGAGTAGGAGGGAGGAAGGAAGGGAGGAGATAGAAGGAAGGAAAGGAAGGAAGGAAGGAAGGGTGTATGAGAGAAGCTAAATATACTGTATGCACGATTTCAACAAGGAAGGAGTCGGAGGAAGGAAGGAAGGAAGAAGCGAGGAAGCAAGATAGACAAACTGTATGTAGGAAGGTGGTGGGGGTATAAAGGGGGGAAGGAGGTGGGGGGAAGACAGCAGAGTGAGAAACAGTTATGGTAAAGGAAGACAAGTGGACAGAGGGAGGAATGGCAGGTTGGAGGCAGGTGGTAGGCAGGCGGCAGTGAGGCTGGCAGGCGGCAGTGAGGATGGCAGGCAGGCAGGTGGCGCCGGTGACGTTACATCAAGTCTCTTTCTTGTGCACGACGCAGACGCCCTTGTCCTGCCTCTCCCTGCTTTACTCTGCCCTGCCCTGTTCTCCACCTCCTCACTCTGTCTCATTCAGCCCTACCTTCACTCACACACCCTGTACTCTCTTACCATACCTCCTCACCATGCCTTACCCTGTACTCCCTTACTCTGATACACCCTGCCCTCCACTCCCTTACCCTACTTTCCTTACTCTGTTCTCATTACGCTGCTCTGCCCACTAATCACATCCACATTTCACACTTCCCCGTCTTATATTCCATCACCCTAACTATTGTATTGGGTTTGTACTTTCTCTTCCTCCTGTTCCTCCTCTTACCCCTTTCTGATCCAAATTACATCAGCCACTATACTCTCCAACCTCTCACTTACACCGAGTTATGTCATTCTCTCCTCCCCTCACTTCATCTTGTCGTCTTCACCTCACCCTTCCCCTACCAAGGTCATCCATCTTTCTCCGTCCTGCCTCACCTTTCTCCTCTCTTTCTCACCTTTCACCTCCCTTCCTCACCCATCCTTACCTTAGCCTACAAACATTACTCTACCCCTTCCTTACTCATCTTCCCCGCCCTGTCTCACTCATCCCTTCCCCATGTCTCCGCAAAGGCCTTGCCCTGTTGCCCTTACCTCACCCTGCCCCACCCTGTCATTTCCTGCGTCACACTGCCCATATCTGTCTCAACCTGTTCCTCCAACCATATCTCACCTTCCCCTCCTCATCTCAGATCCACTTTTCTTATCCCTTCCTACCCCTCCCTGTAACTCTACCTCTCACTGCCACCCTTCCTTTCCCATCCACCTACAGTATAGCCGCTTCCTATCTCTCCCTGTTCTACCTTGCCTGTCCCTCCCTGTAACTCTGCTTCACACTGACACCCTCCCTGCCTCGTCAAAATGATCCACCTTCTCCCTCTCTTTATCTTTCCCTGTTCTACCCTGCCAGTACCTCCCTGTAACTCTACTTCACTACTTCACATTACCACCTATCCTTACCTCCTCCTCCTCTCTGATGTAACCCTGTAACTCTACCTCACTCTGCATGACTCTTCTTTCTTGTATTTTCTCACCTCCTTATAAACAACACCAACCTGCTTTTCCTACAACACCCTGCTTTTCCTACAACACCCTGCCACAGCCAACCCCTCACTCGTTCTGCCCCCACACAACCCAACCTGACCCACTCTGCCCCGACCCCAAAATGCCCCACCCCATCCCACCCTAACCTCCTATTACCTATTTCACTAGTTTTCTATCCTTACTCTGCTTTCAACACTCCTCCCTCCTCCTCCTCCTCCTCCTCCTCCTCCTCCTCCTCCTCCTCCTCCTCCTCCTCCTCCTCTTCCTCCTTCTCCTCCTCCTCCTCCTTGTTTATCCTTTATCCGTTCATTCCTTTCTTCTATTCAGTCTTCCTTCCTTCAAGCCATTTACATTATTACACCTGACGTCCCACTTCGTCCTTCCTTTTATAGCGATTATTTTCTCCTTTTTCACTTTTCCCACATCTTTCCTTTATGCTTTCCAATATCTCTCTCTCTCTCTCTCTCTCTCTCTCTCTCTCTCTCTCTCTCTCTCTCTCTCTCTCTCTCTCTCTCTCTCTCTCTCTCTCTCTCTCTCTCTCTCTCTCTCTCTCTCTCTCTCTCTTTCTCTCTCTCTCTCTTTCTCCTTCCACGAATGTCCTCCTCCTTTTTCTCAGGCCTTGGTTCAGTCCCCTCAACCCTTCCCTCAAAAACTCCTCCCAATGTTCCTTCCTCCACTCTTTTCTCGTTTTATCTCACTTTCCCTCCTCTCCCTCTCCATTTATATTTTTCTCTCCCTCTGTTTATCTATCTACCCATCTCTCTGTTTATCTATCTACCCATCTCTCTGCCTATCTTCTTTATCTTTATATATATCTTTATGTTTTTATCTCTACCTATCTACATACCAATCTATCTGTATATTTATCTATCTTATCTATCTATCTATCTATTTATCTATCAATCTAATTCTTAAATATTTTCTTTTTCTTCATACACCTTCCTTTCCACGTCTCCTCTTCTCTCTCTTTTCTCTCTCTCTCTCTCTCCTCTCTCTCTCTCTCTCTCTCTCTCTCATTTTTCTGGTTTGACTTCCTTTTAATTCCTGTCTTTCTCTCATCTATATTATCCACCATTTCTCACTGTTTCCTTCTCTCTTTACTTTTTATTCTATCTTTAACTTTCCATTCATTTATTCATGCATCTTATTTATGGTACAATTATTTATCATCACTTCATTTCCTTGCCTCGATTATCCACCTCTCCCATTTCCTCTCTTTATTAGGTTACTTCATGAACCCCTCCCTCTTTCACTTTCTTTCTTTTCTTTTCCCTTCCTCCCTCCCTCCCTCCCTACATCTTTAACGACTTTCTCTTTCTTCTCATCATCCACTCTTCTCTCTTTCTTTAGTCCACACCCTCCCCTCTCCAATTCTTCCTGTCCCTCCCCCCCCCTCTTACCTAGCCTCGTGAGCCCCCCCCCCACTCCCCTCACGTCATTTTGCTGACCCTACCTCCTCTCTCTCTCTCTCTTCTATACGCTTTCCTCTCCTCCTAATTCTCGTCCTATTCTTTCCTCTATATAATGTTTATTTTTTCCCTCTCATCCCTTCACTTCTATCCTCATCTCACCTTAGTTACCCAGTCCTCTCTTTTCTCCCTCTCCCTGCCTTCACTTCCTCTCACTCCCCACTCGTCCCCTGTTTCTCCCACAAACCTTACCTCTCCCCACCCCTCCTCCTTCCTCTCCCCTCCCACTCGCTCTCTCCTTCCCTCTCTTCTTCTTCCTCCTAAACCTCCCCTCTCTCCTCTCACTCTCTCTCTTCTCCCTCTCTTCTCCCCTCTTCCTCTACCAAGCGCACGCCCACCACGCACCACCCACGCAAGCAGTCGGGCGGGGGAAGGCGTGGGGCGTGGATGGGGGATGGGGAAGAAGGGGAGGGCACAAGGAGAGAGAAACGTCGAATGAGAGAGAAAAAACTATGTACATGAAAAAAAAGTATAAATATAATGACCTGGAAAATGAGAGAGGGTGATAAAGAGAGGCTTAATGAGAGATTATGAAAAGGTGAGAGTATGAGAGAGAGTGAGTGAGTGAGTGAGAGAAAGAGAGTGAGGGAGGTATGGAGGGAACTGTCCTGGCTCAATAAATCAATAGTGTTGGTAAGGCAGCACTCACGTCCCCCCCCCCCCAACAATCCCCCCCAACCAACCCCCTCCAACCCCACCCCACCATCATCAATACCCCCCCCCCCTCCACCACCACTATACCACCCTATATCTGTCCTTACCCTCACTATCCTCCTTTTCTCTCTACTCTTCTCTCTGTCTCTCTATTCTTAACTCTCACTCTTCTTTCTCTTTCTCTCTCTTTCTCTCTCTCTCTCTCTGTGTCACTGTGTCCTAGTTTCCCCCCTCCCTCTATCTCTCTCTCCCCCTTGTCCTTCTCCCTCTCTACTGCCATTCGCTCTTCCCTCTTTTTCTCTCTCTCTCCCCTCTCCCCCGCCACCCCCTCCACTCTTCTCTGTCCCTGCCTCCCCACTCCGTCCCTCTCATACACACACACTCTCTCTCCCCTCAGCTCCACTTTATCTCCCCCTCACTATCCCTCACCACCTTCTCTCTCCTTCCCTGTTTCCCCTCTGTCCCAGTCTCCTCTTCCCCTCTGCCTCTCTCTCCTCACCCTCTTTCCCTCTCTGCCTTCTCTCTGTCTCTCCCTTCTTTCCCTCACTGCCTTCTCTCTGTCTCTCCCCTCTTTCCCTCCCGGCCTTCTCTCTGTCTCTTATTCGCCTCTTCACGTTCTCTCTCCTCTCTCTTGTCAGTCTGCTTTTCTCTCTTCTCCTGTTTATCTCATAGTCTCTTTTTATTCTTATTTACTATTTTCCCTCTATTTCCCTATCCCTCCTTTTACTTACCTTCCCTTTCTTCCTCTCTTTTTCCAACCTGTATAGTGTATTTCCACTCTACTATCTCTCTCTTTCTTTCTCTCTCTCTCTCTCTCTCTCGACCCTTCTTTAATTCAGGTGTCTTATCTATTCTCCTCTCTCCCCTTTACCTCTCTTTCACACCGTTCTCCCTCCTTCTTCCTCCTCCTCCTGTTTTATTCTATCCCTTTCCCAGTTCCCCTTTCTCCATTCATTGCCCCTCTCCCTCCAATTTCCTCCCCTCCCCTCAATCCTGTCCTACATCCTCCCTGATAGCTTTCATGTCTTATCTTCCTCCCCTTCATCTCCTTTCCTCTCCCTCCTTCCCTCCGTTCATCTTCCCTCCCTCCTTCCCTACCTACCTCAGTTCATCTTCCCTTTCATTCTAACCTTCTCTTCCTTTTCCTCTCATTTTTTCCAACTTACTCTATCTTTTCTTCTCTCTCTCTCTCTCTCTCTCTCTCTCACTCTCTCTCCCACCTATCTAAGCCTTCCTACCCTATATATATACAGTAACTTCCTTCTGACCAACCTATTCTTACGTTACCTTATCACCTTCTTCCCACTATTATATACTTTACATTCTCGTCTCTCCTTCCTGTCCATTCGTCTTTCTTTCTCTTCCTTCTATCCAACTCTTCCAAATCACTCAAGTTCTCATTTCTTTTTGGTCCTTTCAATTTTTTTTTTTTTTCATCTCTTTCTCCTGTTCACTTTCAACATGTCTTCCACTCCTCTACTCCTTTTACTTCCCCTCCTATCCACCATCTCTTATCAGTCTTTCATAACCCTTCCTCACATCTGCTCTGCTTTCTCTCTCTCTCTCTCTCTCTCTCTCTCTCTCTCTCTCTCTCTCTCTCTCTCTCTCTCTCTCTCTCTTTTGCCGGAGGGAGTTGAGGGATGGATGAGAGGCTTATATTATTTTATCCTATATATGATTTATCTATCCTTTTATATTCTATCGTATCTTTTTTTCTTACTAACTAATTGGAATTCTATCGTACATTATCATTTTTAATTTCAGAAAGACATCGTTCGCACCGTAATGTTAATGTGATGTAACCATGACACACACACACACACACACACACACACACATTCTCTCTCTCTCTCTCTCTCTCTCTCTCTCTCTCTCTCTCTCTCTCTCTCTCTCTCTCTCTCTCTCTCTCTCAACCGGAAAGAGTTCTAGGAGGAGTTAAGAGTCTTTAATTACGGCTTCAATCCTTTTCTCTCACTAATTACGTGTTTTTTTAGCAATATAAAAAGATCACACACAAGCCCTTTCTCAGCGTAAGATATGTGTGTGTGTGTGTGTGTGTGTGTGTGTTATAAAATTTATCTAAGGAACCAAATAATTATAACTGTATCCATTTCATTGTTTTTCTATTCCCCCAAAACTTTTTATGTCACTCATTCTGTTTTCCTTTTTCTTCTCTCTATAATGACCAACTCTTTTTCTCAAACTACTGTCTCCTTCTTCGTTCACACTCTCATTACCTACTCTCTCTCTCTCTCTCTCTCTCTCTCTCTCTCTGATGCTGGCTGGTGGAGGGGAAGCGGATGCAGAGAAGGATGAAAGGAGCGAGTGAGTGAGTGAGGGAGGGAGAGGAGGCAGGCCAGGTGGCTAATCACGTGGATGGCCCAGGCGCCCCTTTCTCTGACTGTGTGTGTGTGTGTGTGTGTGTGTGTGTGTGTGTGGGGACGGCGGAAGGACACACTGAAGGAATGGCAGGACGTGGAGGGCAGGGGCTGGGAGGAGAAAGGGTGATTGGGTGACGGACGAGATGATATTGGAGAGGAGGGCACTGGGAGAGGAAGGCACTGGGAGAGGAAGGCACTGGGAGAGGAGGGCACTGGGAGAGGAGGGCACTGGGAGAGGAGGGCACTGGGAGAGGAGGGCACTGGGAGAGGAGGGCACTGGGTGAGTTGGCTACGAGAGGGAGGTTATTAGAGAGGGGGAAAATAGGGTACTGGGAGTCTAGGAGAAATGAGTACTAGGAGGAGGATACTGGAGAGGAGAGTACTGGGAAGATATTAAGCAGGAGAAGGTAGGTACTGGGAGGTATTGGTAAAAGGGAAGGAAACTGAGGAAGAGGACAGTGGCTGAGAATGAGAGGGGAATGGGTGACGTAAAGAGTGGTTGGTTATTGAGGGAAGAATGTATTGGGGTTAAAAATGGGTACTAGAAGGTGGATATTGAGGAGATAATTGGGGAAGTTAAAGGGTAATGAATGGTTGACAAAAAGAATACAAATGGGGGAAAGGATATACAGTAGAAGATACATAGTGGATACAAGGATACAAAAAGGGGAAAGGATATGTAGGAACAGAGTAACGAAGGAATAAATTAAAGAAGAAGAAAACAGATCAAACTAAACCTGGAAGACCTTGTAGCACGAGGGAGGAGAAGACAACAAGGACGAAATAAATAAATAAATGAATAGAAAACAAGGGTGATTGTAGAAAAATTGAATGGGAGTGGTTCAGGTTCTAAGGGGCGCCCAAACATTTAACATACTACCCACATCACACCACAGCCAATACCCATCTATGTGAGAGGGTACTGGTGATGAGCACTGGATTGTAGGGAAAGGGTATTGGAGAAGAGGGTACTGGGGAGGGGAAAGGGTATTGGAGAAGAGGGTACTGGGGAGGGTGAAGGGAAAGGGTACTGGAGAAGAGGGTACTGGGGAGGGTGAAGGGAAAGGGTATTGGAGAAGAGGGTACTGGGGAGGGGAAGAGGATATTACAAGAGGAGGTTGATCATTGAGGGAAGGGGAAAGATAATAGTGTTTTAGATTATAGTCTATTTATCTTTCCTTTTCTGTTTGTTTGTTTGTTTGTTTGTTTGTGTGAGTACTGGTAGGAACGCTATACAGTATTGTCATTTAAGGTGGTAGGCTAATTATTTTTTGTTACATTGGAGTACCATGATTCCTCCAGAGTATGCTAGGAAACAGGACCATGCAGAAGAGCAAAACCAATGGTGTTCTGCATGTTGCTTGGAATAGTTTGGAGGATTCGGTTGCTCCAGATTTACAAACATTAAAAAAACTTCCCCCTTAACCCAATTTCTTCATTATTTTATGTTTATAATTAAATTCTTATTCTTGGTAACTTTAAGGCAGGAGGAGGGAGTAGGGGACAGGCTTGGGGTGGGTTTGGGGGTTGCGGGAATAGGCTTGGGGTGGGTTTGGGGGTTGCAGGAATAGGCTTGGGGTGGGTAGAAAGCCTGTCCCCCCTATTCCCACACACCCCTAAGCCCCCCAAGCCTGTCCCCCTACTCCCCCCCCCTAAGCCTGTCCCCCAATTCCCGCACCCCCTTAAGGCAGAAGGAGGGGCCGTAGGAGGTATACATACATACATACATACATACAAATTATATTTTTTCTTACATAACAGAAATAATCCAGACTCACAAAATCCTCCGTCGCCATCCATATCCTATTATCTAGGACGTAAGATGTTGTTGTCTAAGGGTTGATGGAAAACATGTAATCTTTTTTTTAAACGTCAGTGAAGCTTCTCTCCAACAAGATTAACTGTCTGGCATTTTGTCAGAGAAAAATGAAAACCCCATAAGTAGTTTTTGAATGTCTACTGTAATTTTTCATCCAAGGAATTTAATTATTTTTAGCTAATATAATATTTATTAAAACAGACAATAATAAAAGACGGAAAAGTTTTGTAGTTTTCACATCCATTTCAGTCCCCTATATGCTGAAATCTTTCTAAATAACAACCAACATCACTGGTAGCAATTCAATGAGTTTTATAAAACCGAAGTTGTAAAAGTGGTATTGGTATTGTGGTAGTGGTATTGTGGTAGTGGTAGCGACATCACTGTGGTAGTTTGATATTAGTACTGTGTGTGTGTGTGTGTGTGTGTGTGCCGAGAGATAATTGTTGAGGAGCGACTTTGTGTGCGTGGGGAGAAGGATATTGACAGTTGTGTGTGTGTGTGTGTGTGTGTGTGTGTGTGTGTGTGTGTGCGTGCAGAGATAATTGTTGAAGAGCGATTCTGTGTGCGCAGGGAGAAGGATATTGATAGTTGTGTGTGTGTGTGTGTGTGTGTGTGTGTGTGTTAGAGAGAGAGAGAGAGAGAGAGAGAGAGAGAGAGAGAGAGAGAGAGAGAGAGAGAGAGAGAGAGAGAGAGAGAGAGAGAGAGAGAGAGAGAGAGAGAGAGAGAGAGAGAGATGCACGCTATGATGGTCCATAAAAACAAAAATACACACACACACACACACACACACACACACACACACACACGTAATGCATAAAGCTGGTTTTTCCGGGGAAATAATATATTTGTGTGTGTGTGTGTGTGTGTTTGTGCAGAAGGGGAAATAGGAGGAAAAAGAAAAGGAGAGGAGGTGGAGAAGGAATTGAAAAAAAAGAGAAAAGAAGCGAAGAAGAAGGAAAAATAATTAGAATGGAGGAAGAATTAGAAGAGAAAAAGGAGAGGAAAAGGAAGCGAAGAAGAAGAGAAAAGGGATTATAAAGGATGAAGAATAGGAAGAGAAAGAGGAGCAGTAGTAGGAGAAGTAAGAAGAGAAAAAGGAGGACGAGTAATAGAAGTAAATATAAAGAGAAGGGCAGTAAGAGAGGCAAGAAGAAAAAGGGAAGAACTAGGAAGAAAAGTATGAAGAAAAAGAGAGCCAGTAAGAAAAGATATATGGAGAGAAATGTAAATCCAGTAAGAGGAGTAGGAGTAGGAAGAGAAAAAGGAGAAAAAGGAAAATAAGAAGAGAAAAAGGAAAGCCAGTAAGAGAAAAAGGAGAGGGAGAAGGAGAAGGTTATGTTGTAAGGTGAGAGAAGTAAAAAGAGAAAAGGGGAGCCAGTAAGAGAAGTAAAGAGATAATAAAGGAGAACCAGTAAGAAAAAGAAGAAATTGGAATAGAAAAACGAGAGCCAGAAAAAGAAGGAGGAGTAGGAATAGAATACGAGGAGAAGTAAGACTAGAAAAAAGAAAGCCAGTAAAAGGAGAAATAGGAAGAGAAAAAGGAAAGCTAGTAAGAGAAAAACGAGAGGGAAAAGGAGAAGGCCATGGTTTTAACACAAGAGAAATAAAAAGAGATAAGGGGAGCCAGAAAGAGAAATAAGAAGAGATAAGGGAAGCCAGTAAAAGGAGAAATTAGAATAGAAAAAGGAAAGACAGTAAGAAAAGAAAAAGGAAAGCCAGTAAGAAAAGAAAAAGGAAAGACAGTAAGAAAAGAAAAAGGAAAGACAGTAAGAAGAGAAAAAGGAAAGACAGTAAGAAAAGAAAAAGGAAAGACAGTAAGAAAAGAAAAAGGAAAGACAGTAAGAAAAGAAAAAAGAAAGCCAGTAAGAAAAGAAAAAGGAAAGACAGTAAGAAAAGAAAAAGGAAAGACAGTAAGAAAAGAAAAAGGAAAGACAGTAAGAAGAGAAAAAGGAAAGACAGTAAGAAAAGAAAAAGGAAAGACAGTAAGAAAAGAAAAAGGAAAGACAGTAAGAAGAGAAAAAGGAAAGACAGTAAGAGAAAAAGGAAGAGGGAGTAGGACCAGACCATGGATATACAGTAATGTCAGCCACTCTCTCGTTTGTAAGCCACACTCTCAATAGATATATACAGTACTCCAGGTCTGGGTGTATAGTACCTCCATTACTGTTATTATAGACCTCTGTGTGTGTTCTACCTAGTGTGCGGGTTTTGTTTTCATTTTTTTCTTTTCTATCTTCATCATCATCCTCTTCATCATCAATATTAACATCATAATCACGTTCATCGTCATCTTCTTTTCTTTTTTTTTCTTCTTCTTTTTTTCTTGTTTTTCTTTTTATCCTGGAGAGAATGTACAGAACTTATTCTCTTTTAATTAAGAAATATGACCATTGTGTAAATAAATATCATAATAGTGTAATTTGTTTTTTATTCTATTACATCCACCGAAAAAGCTATGAAATTATTATATGAGGAAGCAGGTACTGTACATTAATACCTTGTCAATGAAATGGGAATCTCGTCTTATCTCCATCAAGTCGTATTAATACAAGTTGAAGTAACGAACCATTAACGTACAAGACACTGACCACCACTACGAAATCCAACAATAAAAATACTATGTAAAGAGGGATGATATGGAGTCAACAATACATACACCCTTACATAATAATTGAAAGCTTCTCTAAACATTTACATAAGAAGAAATATAAATCATAGAAGGAAAGTGCTCACTGAAATATATACTTTCATAAAAATCGTGTTTTTTATAAGGTTTATTGGCAATGTTCTCGAGTTGAGGTCATATTACTGGTTCTGTACACAAGCATCTTAGTGAAAGTGAAGGATGAGAGTTGAGTGATGAGAGTTGAGGGATGAGAGTTGAGGCTTCCCTAGATATCAACCACTTCACTACATTATCTAAACCATATGAAAACATATTAACGAAACCATATGAAAACATATTAACTAAACCATATGAAAACATTGGAGTGTGTGTATTCTGTAGACACGGATATAGTACGAGTGTTAATAATATATATAAATATATTCAAATGGTATCCCAAGAGCAGAACCTGTAAACCTTTGAAATCTAAACCTTACAACTCCAATCTCGAGGTATAAGACTGTTGTAGTCAGAGAGAAGCAGCCCTCCAGGTGTTCAAACGTTAGATGTTATTCCAGTTAATCAACAAGTTACATCATATTACAAAACATTTACAAGGATAGACAGTTTCATAAGACACAGAAAATAAATCTGTTATCCAGGAGGTACAGTATATAAGTTCAGGGAGTGTAATTCCATCCGACTGCAATTTCGTTATTACCTCGACAGTGATGTTTAAGAGGAGAACCTCTTCCTGGTAAATTGGAGGAAAAATGAATCCTCCAAACAATGCCTAGAAAATTAATCACCCCAGTGTATCTAATATGAAATCTGTTTCGTGATTCTGTTTGGAGGATTCAGTAGCCCTTCAAACTCTCCAAAAGTAGTTCACCCCTTTAATACTGAATGGTGTAAACTAATGTTGTGATAACTTTTACCAACCCAGGTTTCCTAGTGATGGTGGGACTTGTATTGAAGACAAATAAAGTGTGTGAAGTAAAAAGTGTGGCCTGTGGCGTGGCTGAGTGGGTGTGGGAGTGGTGGGACAGGAAGCAAGGCTCACTCTGACCTGCCTACACTTCACCACACTCACACTCACACACACACACTTCTGCTTCTGCTTCTCTCACACTTCATTACCAATACCACATACCCACACTGTACATATAATATAATACATGTAATTAATCCTATGTACTGTGTGTATAATGGCTCTAAAAGTATCATTATGGATTCGATAGATGTGAAAACAAACAATAAGAAGCTCATTGTCCTCAGTGGGTTTTCCAAATTAGACATCCTCTCTGTTATAATCTGAAAACAAAATGGCTTAACACTTTTTCCGAGAGCAAGTATGAGATTGGTATAGACATCGATACGTATGACAACTGCAACTGCATGTGGTTGCAATAGTGTGTGTGTGTGTGTGTGTGTGTGTGTGTGTGTGTGTGTGTGTGTGTGTGTGTGCAGATTAAACGGCGGATTTGGACTATAGACATGAAAGGTGTAACTCGGCATGATCTTCTAATATATCTTTCAAGAGTGAAGAGTCTCGTTCGTATACTTAGACACAATAATTATAATCATACCTACATGTATAACTGGGGTTGAGGGCAGCCGACAGGTTCAGCTTGGGGCCAAACTAATATTATAAGAAAGTACTGGAGGAGTGATGAGAGAGTTCACCATCTTATAATGCAACTTTTTATTATTGGTCGACGAGAGAATGGAGGTGGTGTGAACATTGTGACTTAGATTGACTTGTATTTATATGTACAGTTGTATGTTCAGGCAAAAGTTGTGTCGACTCACCTAACGTTTCTTGAAGGTTATATAACATAGAGGATAATTATCGAACCAACATATTCACTAACATACAGAATTACAATATCCAGGGGGTGAATTAGTAAACTACACTGGGTGGGTTTTAATTTTAGGAGTTCTGTGAAGCTTATATTTCCATACTGTACTTTATGACTTGGCAGATGTACAGACACATCTTTTGCCGTTGACTGTAAAGTGAATCGTAAAATAAAAGATTTGTGGATCTTTTTTTTCTGTCGTCATGTCGAAATTAAGCTACGAATTATTCTTTTTCCTCCAATAATGAACTCTGTAAATAAATAATGGTCTTTACATAATATATTATATATGTTTAATTTTTTATCATAGTGGCTCCAATTTTACATACAGATTTGAATGCTTGCAAATGTGTGTCCAGGTTTGCTTGGCATGCAATAAAACGCATCAATTTTTTCAGGCAACTTGGCCATCACGATATAATTTCAGTATAATACCTCATAAGAAAATAAAATGAACAGGGGAAAAGTACACATACTGTATACCTATTGTCAACATGTCTTCCATTCTCATCTGTGATTGCCCTTCTTTCCCCAACCCACCATTCCATACATCTTCATTGACCCGTGCGTGTAATACAGAGAGTACGGTACAGTACACAGGGGAAATAGACGACATAGAATCTTATTTCAAGTAACTTATAGGCCTCGACCAGTCTTCCTAATGGCATTTGTACCAAGGGGATAGTAAACGTAATCCTACTTAATATTTCCGGCCTTGGGTGAAGCACATATGGCGCTTATCATACGCAGCATCAGTTATTCAACTCCCAGGAGATAAATATGAATTTAATCTTAATCTGTATTCAATTTGTACTATGACTGGTCATTTCAGTCAGTGTAAAACATAAATTATTTACAAGGGGCCATACAGTCCTTCTAAGGTTACAGAAGGGCACTACCCTTACCCATTATATTTGCACACAATGAACTCACGACCTCATAAACGAGAGGAGAGAGTGAAATTACTGCACCACTCAATGGGAACACTTTCAGATGTTCGAATCCTGAATGACGAGTCTGGATGTTAATCTTGGCATGAGACACAGAACACCTGGACGATGAGAGGTGACGCGATGTCCTTGAGGATGTCCGCGTGGGCAGCCACCATTCAGGGGGCCAGGGCTCGGCCAGGGGCTTCCTGTCCCCACACCCACACACTACACAATCTTCAAAAGAGACAAGATTTTGCTGGCAATTTGAAAACCACTTTTTCCTCCAGACAGTGAACACAAACAGATTATCTGAATACATTTGGACTGTTTCCTGGCATGATATAAGGAACCAGTAGCCTTCAATTGGCCAACAATATCTTACTCTCCTTTCATCACCTGCATCACCATCACCTGCATCACCACCACCACGACCACCACCACCACCACCACCAACAACAACAACAACAACAACACCACCACCAGATCACCTTCACACACCTTAAGTCCTTAACCAACTTTTATATTTTCCTCTGACTACCACAAGACGATTCTACTTGTGGGATGGAAGCACTACCTATACGTCCACAAGCCATAATCCATAAACAAGGGCTTAAAATATCACAGGAATCCTCCCCTTCCCAGGCGTTCAAGTCTAATCCTCTTACGATATTGGAGGAAAGGGATCTTCTTGTGAGGGCGGCTTATTTTAACGCTCGAATATTTTGGTGAGGTAAGGTATTGCCGGCTCACCTCAGTCTTGTATGGGACAGATAATGAAAAGAAACTTGATAGAAATAATGTGAGATACTTCAAAATCCTTGGTATCACATTAATCTGACATAAAGCATCATCTGGAGTTAGCCAAAGTATAACAACACCAGACAACAAATATTACCCACTCATTACTCATTACTCACCTCACAAAGAGTTTAGGGGGAAGTATAGTATTGGTAAATCTGGAGCAACTGATTCCTCCTAGCTATTCCAAGTAACAGAACTCCATCATTTTTGTCCATCTGGTCCTGTCTCCTGGCATACTTTGGAGGAATCAAGGTGCTCCAATGTAACAAAAATTAATTACCCCCTTAAAGTTGAAATGCAATACTGTACAGGTGTTCAATCAGGACACAGGAATACAGGTGTTCAATTAGGACACAGGAATACAGGTGTTCAATTAGGACACAGGAATACAGGTGTTCAATTAGGACACAGGAATACAGGTGTTCAATTAGGACACAGGAATACAGGTGTTCAATTAGGACACAGGAATACAGGTGTTCAATTAGGACACAGGAATACAGGTGTTCAATTAGGACAGGTGATTAATTAGTACACAGGTTGGAGAGGAATCAATACTCTGTAAATTGCCGACATTATCACAGTCCCCTTTAAAACTGTAATAACAATAAAAAGGTGTGTGTGTGTGTGTGTGTGTGTGTGTGTGTGTGTGTGTGTGTGTGTGTGTGTGTGTGTGTGTGTGTGTGTGTGTGTGTGTGTGTGTGTGTGTGTGTGTGTGTGTGTGTGTGTGTGTGTGTGTGAGTGAGTGAGAGAGAGAGAGAGAGAGATACTGTAACTGTCTGTGTCTGTGTGCGTATATGTGTGTGCGTGTCCGTGTGTGTATATGTGTATGTATGTATGTATGTATGTATGTATGTATGTATGAGGTTGGCTACAAATGACTGGGTTTGTTAATAGAGTCACCAGGGCGTCGGAAATTGTCAGGTGGGGTAGGTGGGTGGGTTGGAGGGCAGGTGGGTGGGTTGGAGGGCGGGTGGGTGGGTTGGTGGGTAGGTGGGTGGGTTGGTTGGAGGGCAGATGGGTGGGTTGGAGGGCAGGTGGGTGGGTTGGTAGGTGGGTGGGTGGGCCGGGGAGCAATGTTACGAACTGTATACTGGATCGACCCCTCGTTAGGTTAGGTTAGGTTAGGTTAGGGTTCAGTTAGATTTGATTAGGTTAAGATACTACAGTCAGTTGTATTAGCTGGGAAAGGCAATGAGACTATCTTTAATTAAGGTGGTAATTCACTTTTGTTGCATTGGAGTGTCTTGATTCCTCCAAAGTATACCAGGAAAACAGAACCAGCCAGAAGAGCAAAAAATATAATGGTGTTCTGTTGCTTGGAGTAGTTTGGAGGAATCAGTTGCGAGCTCCAGATATACTAACACAAAATTTTCCCTTTAAAGGATATCCACTGATTTTAGTTCTATAGGTAAACAGACCAAGTGTCATTAAGGACCCTGTGATCGTGTATGAAAATGGGAGACTTCTGATTCCTCCTGTTTATGCCACGAAACAAGCTCCTTCCCTATAGGTGGTGTTTCGTGGCAATATTTGAAGGACTCATTTATCTCCAAATTTCTGACTACATCACAGGGTCCCTTAAGAGCACAAGGGGGGGGGGAGGGGGTCGAGCCAGTATACAGTTGGTAATAATGAGGCCGGGGAGAATCTGATAGCAAACAAGCCAGCCAGAGAGGGAACTAATTTACCTCATTGTAATAGTTTGTCAGATAACACAGATTTATTGCTGCCTGCATCCACGACCACTTCAACAACACACCACCATTCTCTATAGACTTTATTTTTTAATATTTTCTACCTTTTCGTCACATATTATCTGTTTACCATTATCGTATAGACTTTTTTTAATGTTTTTTCTACCTTTTCGTCACATATTCTCTGTTTACCATTATCGTATCAGTATTTATATCATATTGTATCCTTATTCATATCATATTCTATCCGTATTTATATCATATTCTATCCGTATTCATATCATATTCTATCCGTATTCATATCATATCCGTATTCATATCATATCCGTATTCATATCATAATTGTATCTATATTAGTTGTATTAGATTCTGTATTCATTCAACGTGGTGTC
>JAWZYT010005436.1:0-2500 GCA_034508575.1 Petrolisthes manimaculis
CATTCACACATCCTCCCACACACACATTTGCAATTAGCACACACAGACACACACACACATACATACACATATTATATAAGCAGAGATTTGATTATGCTTAACTAGTGTTATATTTTGTATGTTATACGGTTGTTTTACAGACACTTTCATGTTACATATGATTTTTGTAATAAATAGTTGTTAACATCTTCAATACATATCCCTTTTCAAGCATCTATAACCGAACGTACACACACATACACACACACACACACAATCATACATACACTTATTACACGAGGGTGACGGGGTGAAGGGAGAGAAGGGTTACAGTGAGGGTGTGAGAGGGATATGAGTGGTGAGGGTGTGGTGGTGGTGGTGAGTATGAAGGTGGTGGTGGTGGTGGGGGGGGGGGGAGAAGGAGAAAGGGTGGAACATTGTGTCATATAATTATTAGTGGGTGAAGCTGGATGTTTGAGTGAGTGTGTAAGGGTGACATTATTGGAAGGGATTTAATTAATTAGGGATGGAAAACGAATACACAGGGAAGAAAAAGAGTGAAGGGAAGAGTTAAGAAAGAGTGTGCATGAGAGTGAAGGAAGGGATAGTGTAGAAAGAGTGTGCATGAGAGTGAAGGTGGGGTAAGGGGGGATGCATGGGTGGGTTTAGAGTAAGCAGGGGGGTGCAAGTCAGTTTGGGACAGGATGTAAGAGAGATTAGAAGAGTGATATCGGGAATGAGTGAGTAGAGTGGTGGTGAGATGGTGAGTGTTCGAGTTGAGTGCAAATGAAATGACGAATGAGTGAATGAATGAGTGAGTGGATGAGTGAGTCGAAGGTTGAGAGAGTGACACTGAGTGGGAGTGAGAACGAGGCAAGAGAAGCAGAGCAAATGGGAGGAGGGAGTGGAGGACGAGGAGAGGTGAGTGATGGTGGGAAAGAGTGAGTGAAGAAATTATGGTATATATATAGTGAGAATGTTATAAAAGTGAAAGAAGAAATACAGATGAGGAGATAAGAGTGAATGGAAATAAGTCACGAATCATCTTTTGAGGAGAATCTGCAGTTCTTAGTTTGCAACAAATATTTTTTCTGGGAAATTCAACTGCGAAATATTTTCTTTGTTTATGCATGTTTTTTTAGATGCATCTGGACCTGCGTGCAAAAATTGGTAAGTAATTGTTAAGAAATGGTGGCGTCGTTGTTTTAAGACAAAATACAAACATGAAACAAACAAATAAACTGACTGTCGCACTCATTATAATACAATAGAATAATCAGAGTCTAAACAGAAAAAAACTCTACGGACAAAACCATCACAGAGTGGTTTACAACTATAGGAAATAAAGTGAGAACATCACCTCTTCTTCCACGGTGCGTTTAATGAGAGAGAGAGAGAGAGAGAGAGAGAGAGAGAGAGAGAGAGAGAGAGAGGAGAGAGAGAGGAGAGAGAGAGAGAGAGAGAATGTGTGTGTGTACTGTCTCTGTTTATATTTTGTGTTTAATCTCTGATATCTTAACGTGCTTAAGATGACTGTGTATTGTTGGAAAATATTACCCAATGTATGTCTTCATCACGGTATACTATGTCAACACAAGATTATATGGATTGTATGCTTATATAAAAGTACTTTCACGGACATGACGGTACTTACATGAGAGGGAAGTGAACAACAGCAGTGGTGTTAGGAGGAGGAGGAGGAGGAGGAGGAGGAGGAGGAGGAGGAGGAGGAGGAGGGGGAACAAGAAGGTAGGGGGAGAGGGAGGGGCTTTTAACCCGTCGCCGCCAAGGGAAATGTGGGGGGTGCGAGAAAGAATGTGGGAAAGGCGAATGAGTGTGGGAAGGAAAGAAAAGACGGCCAGCCAGGAAGGAGGGAGAAAAAGGGAAGAACTGGCGACCGTGAGAGACAGCCATGCCAAGGGAAAGAAAACGGGAAGAGAGGAATGTCAAACTGGAAAATGGTTAGAAAACTTACTAAATCTGACAATGGAATAATATATATATACTCTTATTATACACGAATATACAGTACACACAAACACACAACCAAGCAATTACATACAAATACACGTAAATCACATTCAGATATATACATAAATACATCTACAAACATTTGCATGTACACACAATCTCTTGCATGCAAGCATATCCGATATATAAAATATTTATATGCACACACCTGCAAAATGCATACAAAATTATTCACAAACACCCATAAACATTTATTCACCCGCTCTCACAAGTGGATAAAAAAAAAAACCACACACACACACACACACTGGTTGTTTTGGTGTGGAAGTTCGCCTGGCTGGACCACACCACAAGTGACTCTCGCTGTATGGATTGTTGTGGTGAGGGTCGAAGAGAGGGGGGTGGGGAAGGAGAGAGAGAGAGAAAGAAAACCACTCACTTCCATTTCAAAAATACCTACACAACGCTTCACCAACATCACCCACCAATATTATGCTTCACAACTACAGATACATTATTTTATTATACCAGCCAGCCAACATCTCTTATA
>JAWZYT010005436.1:7500-66945 GCA_034508575.1 Petrolisthes manimaculis
TAAATAATATAAGATTAACAATAAGGATATGTTTGATGATAATGGTGTTATTATTGTTGTTGTTGTTGTTGATGAAGTGATTATTAAACAAGATTATGAATACTTATGTATATTAAACAAGATTATGAATATATATGTAAATATTTAAGGAATCAACATGCTAAGAAATTAGGACGCAAAATGAGGAGGAGGAGACTATTAATTAAGAGAGGGAAGTAAAATATTAGCCCTAGATATACCCAACAAGATGAAAGACTGGATATCAAGCCATAGTATTGGGTCTGGTTGTCGACATAGTTTGGAGGAACCAGTGTACAGTACTTGTCCTTCAGTTTTAAGACACATGCATTATGGACAATGAACTCAATATTCACCTCCACAACGAGACAATTTTCCACACCGCTGAGGTCTCGCGTGCCTGACTTCCCTTCAACCTCTTCTCTTCTCTTCTCTCTCTCTCTCTCTCTCTCTCTCTCTCTCTCTCTGTGTGTGTGTGTGTGTGTGTTGGTTATTTCTTTCCCCATCTTTACTACTTGTTGCATCCTTCATTTTCCTCCCTACGATCTAATTTTCCCCTTTCTTCCACATACCAGGTATCTCTCTATCCCTTCTTCTTCCTCCTCCTATAAATACGTCTCCTCCTCCTCTTTCTTCAACATACCCATTCTAATAAAACCCAACCCTCCCCACTTCCCCTTTACTCCCTTATTACCCTGGGTCTCCTTCCACCCCTTGCAGCGGTCAGCCAGCACCCAGGAAGAAACAATAATGATGATCGAGGTAACGGCAGAGGCCAGCGTGTAATTACAGCCTTAATTATCATCATCAGGTTATATATGAAATTGAAATTGGTTCTTCCTGTTGGTCACAATGAGCTTCCTTCCCTCCCTCCCTTCCTCCTTTCCCTCCTACCCTTCCCTCCCTCCCTTCCTCCTTCCTTCCTTCCTCCCTCCCTTCCGCCAAGACACACAACAACACAACAATAATAATTTAAGGGGAAAATTTGTGTTGGATAATCTGGAGTAACTGAATCCTCCAAACTATTCCAAGCAACTCATGAACACCATTATCTTTGTTGTTCATCTGGTCATGTTTCCTGGCATATATACTTTGGAGGAATCAAGACACTCCAATGTAACAAAAGTGAATTACCACCTTAAGTCTAAAAGGACCTCATCTAAACCTAAAACATCTTGACACCTATTTATATATATTTTTTTCTTTCCACGAGCTAAGTATTTAAATATTCTTTGTTCAAATATTCTTCCTCGTGATACCTATACTTATTCTCTCTTTTCCTCCACTCCTTCATCAACCTTATATTTTCCTTCTTTCTTTCTTTCTCATCTGTTATTATCCCATTTCCTTCATTTCTTCTTTCGTTTTTGCCTTCCTACCGTCCTTCGCTTTCCCTCCCTCTCTATAGTCTTCCTCCTTGACCTCACTCACCCCGGCCAGTGACCTCGCCTGTCCCACTGGTTTAATTATTTATCTGACTGATCCTCGCCTTCGGAGGTCATTCAGGAGTACACAAAAGAGTGACCTCAGTGATGACCCGACCTGGGACGGCCTCAAAGATAACTGTAAAGCTGGATTAATTATAACTGTTAGACTGAGAAGTAACTGTACGTGAAGGATAACTGAAGAAGAGTGTATGATAACTGTATATAGAAGTATAACTGTAGAACTTAGTTGAACGATATCTGTATTATGAATATTTAGGCTGACTGACAACTGTAGATGTAAGTTCCATGTGTACTAAAGGAGTAATATGGATTATTTGATGCACACAAGAATTGGAATGAAAGCCGAGTGAGTGAGCCGAAAAAATACACGGTTTGATGTTTACGTGTCTCTATGGATGAGGACTGGTCGGCATGCTTGGGTTCTGAAGGTAAGAGTGGATGAGTGGATGTATTGAGAGGGAGAGGGTGTCATCAAACTGAATGTGAATTGGATATATTAAAGCGAGGCCATCCACCAGACCCCTCTACCCCCCTTCCCTCCCCCCCTATCCTAGACCCCCCTTCCCCCCCCCACCAGCCCCATCGAGGTCACATCAGGAGAGAGTGATTTACGGCATTATAGTGAGTGAGAGTAAATAAGGATGATATATTTATTGAGAGCTACGTAGATAGATATATTAGAATAAATTTTCGTTGATTCATATAATTTTTTTATAATTTAACAGTGAAACAGGAGCATAACATAATATAGATAGATAAATATATGAATAGATATCAAAAGAGATACTGAAAGCAACCTCTGCACTCTCTGTCTGACCTTTGCCAATAATGAAAACTTTGTCTCAGCAGTGATAACGCAAACAAAAGGAACGAACGTGGAAGAAGAACAAGCAAACCAGCAATAACAAACTTACAAACAAACTTATTACTGCACAATGCGAGCCACGCGTTCAAGGTCTGGCGAGATAAACTTTAGACTACAACACGGAACCAAAACTGAGCCAACCCGTGTACGTTAAGAGGATAGATCAGATAGAAAATGTAAAGGCATCATCAGGCTTATTGGATTCAGGATATTAGAAATGAATGTTGTTTCCATGAGAGTATAGAGAGACTGTGTGGAATGAATCACGTATATAAAGAAAGGCGTTTCATCTACTACAACAACTACTACTACAACTACTATACTCTATTTCTATATCCTTCTCTTTTCTTTTATGCTTATTCTTACTCCTTCTTCTTCTCCTACTCCTCCTCCTACTTCTATACTCCTATTACTGGTCCTCATTCTTTCTCCTACTCCTATTACTGGTCCTCATTTTTCTCCTACTCCTTATATTCCTACTCCTATTACTCCTCCTCCTACTCCTTATATTCCTACTCCTATTACTGGCCCTCATTCATCTTCTTTCCCTCCTATATACTCACCACTTTCTCCTCCTCCTCCTCCTCCTCCTCTTCATCCTCTACTCATCCCAGGGAGGAGGTGTGGAGGAGCGCCGTAATTAGTGTCACCTTTATGCCGGCTAATTGGTGTATTTACCTGAGGACCCCAGGTGCTCCACTGCTAACAGGCCTCCCTCCTCCTTCTCAGCCCACCAGACCCACTTCACCCACCCACCCACCTGCCCAGACTACCCCCCCCTAACCCCCCCAACCCACCCACCCGTGTCTGGCAACCCATTTCTTTTCTACTCTTTACTTATTATTATTTTTTTTCCAGGCCACAGTGACATGAGGTGAGGTTATTTTAGGAAAGTATTGTAGACGAAAAGAAAGAAATAAGAATAAAGTTATAGAACCTTAGAAAGTGTGTTTGTTTGTGTTTGTGTTTGTGTTTGTGTTTGTGTGTGTGTGTGTGTGTGTGTGTGTGTTGTGTGTTGTGTGTGTGTGTGTTGTGTGTGTGTGTGTGTGTGTGTGTTTAGCTAGAATCTCCCTCCCTCCCTCCATCACAAATCCTTCCCCGTAAAATAGTCCTGTTAATTAAGGACCCTGTGATCGTGTATGATAATTGGTGGATGCTTCTGATTCCTCCTGATCATACCACGAAACTACAAGCTCCTTTCCTATAGTTGGCGTTTCGCTACACTAATTGAAGGACTCATTCACCTCCAATTTTATAACTATACATCATAGGGTTCCTTAAGGGGGTAATTCTTCTTTGGTACATTGGAGTGTCTTGATTCCTCCAAACTATATATGCCAGGAAACAGGAACAAAAATAATGGTGTTCTATGTTGCTTGGAATAGTTTGGAAGAATCATTGGTTCCATATTTACCAACAACAAACTCCTCCCTTAAAGCAATGGCGGGTGATAATAGTGCGTTAAGGTGGTAATTCTTTTTAGGTACATACATACATTGGGGTGCTATGATTCCTCCAAAGTATGCTAGGAAACAGGACCAGAAGAGCGAAAATAATGGTGTTCTGTTGCTTGGAATAGCTAGGAGGATCCAGTTGCCCCAAATATACCAACACAGAACATCCCCCTTAACACGTTCACTCGCTTAGGTGAAGAAGTGGCACGTCCACCATTTTGTTTTGGGGTCCAGGCAGGCAGGCAGGCGGGCGGGTTGGTTGGTTGGCTGGTTGGTAGCAGCCGGCTGGAACACAAGGCAACATCTCACCCTGGGATGCCTCCTTCTATTATATAGCTTGTTGCCCACACACACACACACACAGTCACGCTCTCTGTCTCTCTCTCTGTCTCTCAACACACACATACTCTTTCTCTCTCTCTCAACACACACACACACACACACTCTCTCTCTCTCTCTGTCTCTTTTTCATGCTTTGTCTTACCAGTTACTCCTGCATCACTTCTATATTCTCCTTTCTCTAGATAATAATATACATATACTCTTTCTTCATATATTCTTTCTCTCACTTCCTCCTCTTTATTAGTCCACTCTCCAGTCAGCCTGTTGCCCGATAAGGAATCAGTCAAGCCACGAGTATAACCCTACATACATACATACATCCTTTAGTATATATAGATCAGGTGTTGTGGAATGGACTTGTGTTTTAATATCTTTCTTTATCTCCCCTCGTGAAAAAAGACAAAAACAGTGGAATTATAACACAACACAGACCCCCTTTTTTTTTTTTTACTTTGATGTATGTATGGACTGAAAGAGGATGAGGAGTATGGATATGGTGGAGGAGGAATTTGAGGAGGTGGAAGAAGATGATGAGGTGGTGATGGTGATGGTAGAGGAGAAGGAGGAGGAGGAGAAGGAGGAGGAGGAGGAGGAGGAGGAGGAGGAGGAGGAGGAGGAGGAGGAGGAGGAGGAGGAGGAGGAGGAGGTCTGGTAAGAGGCTTATGAAGAAAGGAGGAAAAAATGAGAATATCTGTGATAATCCAAATACAAAAAAGGAGAGAGAGAGAGAGAGAGAGAGAGAGAGAGAGAGAGAGCAGCAGCAGCAGCAGAAGGGAATTAAGGGTTCTGACGGCAGTAATCAAGACAGGAGTTATAATGAGTGGAGCCGCACGTGTCCTGCCCAGACGACCCTCCCCTCCCCTCCACCCTCATACATCCCTCCGGTCCCTCCCCTCCCCTCCACAATCTCCTAACCTCCCCTCCCCTCCTCTGTCTTCCTCAAACATCCCTCCTCTCCCTCCCCTCCCCTTCTTTCCACCCCTCCCCTCTCCCTTACCAACTTTCTTTCCCACTCTTCTCTTTTCCTGACAGATGAAACTTCAGTCCTATTTTTCCTTCTTAGCCTCTCCAGACTCCTCCTATTTTATTATTTTCTACACAATCAATATTTTACTACTCCTGTAATCTTTTCTTCTCAACCTTTACTCCTCAGATATCGTAATTATGGTTCTCATTCCCCTTTCGATCTTTCCAATCCACCCCACCACTCCACATGTTCATTACAAACCATGCACTCGACCATCGACTCCACATCACTTTTCCACATCTTCCCTTCTCGCTCGACAATCAATTCTCACCTCTCCTCCTCCACGCTTCCTTCCAAACCTCGTGCAGCACTCCGGTGAAGTAATGAATGAATGAGTGAATGATGAAACAAAGTATAGAACCAATGAACGAATGGGTTGACGAACGATGGAAGTGATAAATGAAGGTGGAAATTAAAAGAAGAAAAGAAGAGTGACACACATACATAAGATATACGGTTATTTATAAGTTTGTAGCATAGAGTCAGGACACAGATAAAGGAAGGGGAGGGACTGTTTTAATGAAGGAAGTGAGTTAGAAGGTGAAAGGACACGACTGAGAGAGAGAGAGAGAGAGAGAGAGAGAGAGAGAGAGAGAGAGAGAGAGAGAGAGAGAGAGAGAGAGAGAGAGAAAGGGAAAGGGTGAGGGATAGCGTTAAATATGAGCAGGTGTTGACGGAGGGAAAGAGAGTAAGAGAGAGGGCCGAGAGGGAACAAGGACGAGGGGAGAGGGAGAAAGAGCTAAGGTGCACATGGAATTGTGATGAGAGGGAAGAGGAGGGGGCACTGGGTGGGGGAGAAAGAGATGGATGAGTGAGAGTAATATGTGCTGTTAAAAGAGGGAGGGATGAGTGGGAGTAATATGTGCTGTTGAGTGTGGGGGACGTGGGAGGGGGACGTGGGAGGGGGACGTGGGAGGGAAGGGGGGGAAGGTGTGTACACGGGTGACCTTGAAAGATGTGCATGTTGTTGTACAGTACAGGGGCTCACCAGGTGTTGTCTTGGTTATTACACACATACACACACACGTACACATTTTACCGCACGCACGTATGGACTGTACACATATACGCCCAGTACACACAAACACACACACACACACAAGGACCTATTTACATTAAGATAATAACTAATTAAACACACACAAAGTACAAAACACACACGTGAAAGTTATAGGAAAAATACTGACAAAATAACACAAATCACTTATCACTCAACACACGCAATGGGAACATTTTAACGCGCTTATTATGACGACACACACACACAGACTGACATGAATACACAACATTATGCCAGACACATACGATACACACATATATTACACCCCCCCACCCACCCACCCAACACACACACACACAGAACATAATTATACAAAACTTGGAACATTTGCTGAATATCAGAGACTCACGCACATACTACGTCGACTATATCATACAAACAAATAGAAAAGAATATATAGAATCCTAAATTACATGGATGAATACTACTATACATGATTATACAAAGAATATCAAGTAAAAAGTATAGTTATAAAAGGAGTGTAGGTGGACGTTATGATATACTGTAGAGTTTGCTTAATGTCGAGATAATGTTGGATCCAATTTATGAAAGAATTACTGTACTAAAAAGATATGTAACTTTTCCTATTTATTCCTATTGTATATTAATTCTCCACTTTCCTAGACGCCACGGTTAAGATATTAATATTATACTATCTCCTCCAGGGGGCCGAGGCTGCATGTGTACATTTCGAGGATGTGTTGTGTGATGTGTTGAGTGTGACGTGGTGGAGTGGTGACGCTGCGGGCATTCTCTATATTTTCCTGCTACCACACACACACACACCACACAAGGGACGTGGGGGTCATAGAACCTCCAGCCAGCCATCACCTTGAGCCCTGAGTTTTTGTTGTGTCTCAAGAAGTCTGTAGTGTTGTAGAACTGGATGATAAAGTTTTCCAATTCTTCAACGGTAAAATATCCTTGTAATAAACCCAATTATAGACGTTATCCATAAATATTTGTACTTCAACTTTGTACGTAATGAGGACTAAGCAAGTAATGAATAAGTTATACATTCCTACAGTCACGTATATACGCTTTGATACCACACTTCACATTCATTACAAAGAGTTCAAGGCTACGTATAGAGGCAGGACTATAAGCTGTGGCCTGAATCGAGTCGAGTCTCTGGGCTAAACGTGTAATTTGTCTAATAGTCTCCGAACTTGGCCCATTACGTGGCTCATCACAAGGCCACTCTCTCCCCGCCAGACACAACACCTGGTCCGTATACACCACAACACAACACAACGCCACGCAACGCTCATCACGGGGAAGGATGACTTGTAAACCGGGCCCCATGCCAGCTGTACTCTATATGTATTTGTGGGAAACATTTGCACGCCAACACATGCATTTCACGTCAGTAAACTTGGGCTGATGTTACATTCGATACAATTCCCCCAAACCAAAAAGAAAATACAGACACTAGACTTATGAATTCTGTTTTTTGCCACATCCAGGAGGAATCATTAGTCTCGAATAATTCTTCACGAGACGACAGGGGCTGGCAACACGTCTGTATATATAACTCACTGGTGTATATATCGTCTGGTGCCTCCCGGGTGGTCAGTACAAGCCAGGGACGTCCACAACACCTTTGTTATCTCAGCTAACAGAGGGCCACGACTCGGGTGGGCGTCCTTGTTGTTTTTGCCTCATCTTTGTGTAATTAAAACGCCACTGAGGGTCGAAAATTCAGTGACAGACCTAACTTGGTTACAAACAAGGACAGACAGTCAATGAGGGGATCTCTGACGGGGATGGCTGGTGTTAAAGCTGAATAGTTATACATGTGTGAAGCATATTATTATGTAAACAGCAGGGTGGTTCCAGAGTCGGCTTTTTCAGTGGTATATCTTCATTAACATTATATTTGAGAAGTAAAAATTAAATTTATACAAGAAGGGGATGTGTTATCTGGTCAAATCAAGCTTGGGTAGGAGAGGTCAAGTTACATATCTCTTGGGGTGATTATATATGAAATAACCACAACGAGTTTTATCCCTCTTCGACCACTTAGCATAATGCATAACCTACTGGAGGGCAGCTAGGGCTATTGTTTATAAGTCGTCAGCGTCGGTGGTCCCCCAGGAGGGCTACACAACGAGGCATTAACAAGTCCTGAGGGTTGCGGCGTACATCAGCTGCTTGTACAATTGTCGCCGCCGCCTATTGTTTAAGCTACCTGGCGTTGCCTTAATTACCTAAAGGTGCACCGTGCCGTCCCTACCTGGTCCTAGCTCCTCGCTGCCCACCTGCCACTGCGCCGCCCGCTCACACCCATGCAGCCCACCCCTGTCCTCCCTGGCTTCCGCCCTCCTGTCTGTCCTCCCTTCCCCTCACACTCGGCAACCCCTTCCCTCATATCTCCCTTACTCCAACTCGATCCCTTTCCCTCAGATCCCCCTCACTCCACCTCGATCCCTTTCTCTCAGATGCAGCCCACTCCGACTCGTCCTATATTGTCATCAAACTCAATCCCTCTTGTCTACACACCCAAACCCTCAAACCCACCCAAGTCCTGCATGCTTCCCCTGTTACACCCCTGCCTCCTTACCATACCCAATTCCCCCTGGCTCGTTTCCGGCGATGTCTTATCTCTCTCGTCCTTGGTAAACTCACTGTTCTATACTTCCTTGTTCTAGGAAAGTGGAGGCCATCTGCTAAACGAATGGTTCCTAAAATCAACACCATATGTAAGAGGAACATTCCAATTGCAAGTAAGCTACAAACGTTAGGGGTAATCAATGTTTGACTCTTAAAGTAAACTTCCATTATCAGCTCTGAAACTAAACAGTGCATGATAGAGAATATGGCATGTACTGTGTACGGTGTGTAGGTGTAGAGTCTGGCTTAATGTTGTGTGTGTGTGTGTGAGTGGTGTGTGGCGAGGGTCTGGGCAATTGGCACATGTGGAGGCTCCTGTGTGCCGGCCTGGTGGTGGAGTCTGCACCCCGCCTGTCTGCACCTTCTTTGTGGGCGTGAGGTCCGGTCACTTGAGGGTCTGCACGCCCGTCGCCTACTTTGTTTACAGTAGCTGCCTTACACCAAGACACACACACACACCTTGTACCCTGGTCCACACTCTGACACTCTGTCTCATATCCTCTCTCTCACTTGGCTCTGTACCCTCACAAGTTGTCTCACACCTTCGTACCGTGTTCCACAACCTCCACTTTGCCTCACACTCTCACATCCTGTTTCACATCCTGTCTCATACCCTTAACCCTTCATACTTTGCAATGATAACCAAACCCTTATTCCCTTTCAATAGTTTTTCCTACATATCCTCTACTAAGTGAAATAAGAAGTGTTACCGTTTTCCTGCATTTACACTGGACTGTGTAGTATTTTTCCTGGAGGCTGTACTCCTCAATAATCAAACAATGATTAATGAAACAGGAAATACTAATATAATATATCTGAGTAATTTATGAAGCGTTTCAGAAGCTGGAAAATTACTTTCGTCTAGTGTACAGTATAATTATAAAAAAAAAATCACTCAGGTCATGTCGCCTTTCCGAATCTTGTGCCCCAGCAATGAAGTATCAACTATTTTCAAGCCTTCCTTATCAAAATGATTTCAACTTTTTCAGTGTCTTGTTCAACAGTTCCGAACTTCGAGAAAACTCCCTGGACACAAATTTGAGATGAATTTAAATGGGATAGATTTACTTGGAGATTTAAAAGCAGCGTAATGAGGCAGGAAATGTCTGGTGGGAGGGGGGCGGGTGTGAGGAGAGGTGGTGGTGTGAAGCCGCAGCTTGTTGAGGGAGGCAGGACAGCGGGGGTACCTGGCCCACACATTGTCTAAGGTGTTTTATGGGGCCTCATCACCAGGGCGCCTCGACCACACCTCCCTTGTTGCTCCCCTGCCACCACCCTTCATACCCTAGACTATACTGCCACTACCCAACGACCCCCTACACGCTCCTACCTTCTTTACCTTGTTGTCCTACACTCTCCTTCCCTCACTACACTCTCCTTTCCTCACTACACTATACCCTACTCGATCTATACAGCCATACCAACTCTACATGACCCTACCTGGTAAATACCCCAAATACCAACTTTACTCTGCATTGCCAGGATTATATTGAGCCCTTTTTCTCCAATACTGCTCTATATACTCAAAACAACCATACAATTTTATTACTACGGTACCCTGTCTTTCCCATAGTGTTTTGTCATCCTTCCTCCTACTATACCCTGTCTCCTTCTCCCTTAAAACCTTCCTCTCTCCAATAGTTAAATGGTAGAGGTAAGCTTTCCAATGTCATGTAAGTTTCATGAACGCTAATAAGTTATTAATGTTTGTAAGATATATCATGATAATGTAATTTTACATACCAGTAATAAACATCTTCTACAGTGTGTAATATCAACGTACACTCGTCGGTGTTCGAACCTAAAATATCCAACGAACAAGAATACAATCTGAGGTTACTTCACCATTACCCTTGACGTTTTATATATTGTGTTTCGATGTTTTCTGTACAAACAATTTAGGGGGTCACTGACAAAATAAAAAATGGTTTATGGAGTGTGACGATGCCAGTGGGTGGTGGCAGGGGTAAGGAAAGGAGGGATGGAAGATGGAGGCCGGGGGTAGAGGAGGCAAGAAGAGGAATATGGTGCCAAGGGATGAAGGAATCAGGGAGGGGGAGGAAGGTGGTGGAAGTGGTGTTGACATCTGGTTGTTCCCTGCCGTCACCACCATCTTTACGACACTACCACTACCACGCCCGTCCGCCCGTCTCTCACGCCCTTAAAGTGACTGACACACACACACACACACACACACATAAGGCTAGTAAACATGAACCTGACTGACCCCCTGTGAGTGCGTGGGACCCTCTAGAGTACTTGAGAGGCTGAGGGTCGCGACATTACCAGAAGCCACAATCGGCTTAGCTGGCCACTGTCGTAAAGCGTCGACCACCACCTCTTCTGGCCCACCACGCCACTCACCCGCCACTTCACCCGTCACAACACCCACCATCTCTACTTCCCTCCGTCTTACAACACCCACCATCTCTACTTCCCTCCCTCTTACAACATCAGACATAACACACTTTTTCTTACACACTTCAAACTACAACAACGACAACATACTCAATTTCAAGCCACACCAAGTTGGATAATATGAACCAGAAGCCTACCACACCATGAAGTAAACAAAAAACTGATTTCGTATCCCGGGTCATGTGCCTGGGTGGTGTGTGTACGTCTGGACCTTCTCTGCCTCCTTCCTTCCTTCCTTCTCCTCCTCCTCCTCCTCCTCCTCCTCCTCCTCCTCCTCCTCCTCCTCCTGGCCCACCCGCGGTTCTCCTGGGAGAAGTAACTCAACCGACCGCCCAAAAAATTAAAGTTTCTAATCCGATTTGTGCGTGAATGGCTTAGTCGCCGGGGAGGCTGTTTTGGCCGACCCTCTCGTTTATGTGGAGGTGTAAAAACTGTTGTTCATTATGTCAGAGTGACCTGCTGCTGCTGCTGCTCTCACTCTGGTCCTTCAGGTCCCACTAGTCCAGGCCTTCAGGTCATCAAGTTTCTCAGATTTCTAGTTACTTCATTAAAACTCTACTACTCTACCGTAATCCTCTTTACGGCATATTTGATGCCGTAAAAAAATATGAAAATACGTTATTTAAATAATCTTTAATATTTACAAGATAAAAAATGCCAGTTTAACAAAATTAAGTAAATACAATAATCGCTTTCATTAGGTTATATATGAATTAACTTCTATCTATCAAATGAAGTTACTAAATAATAAACAATTAAATAAATATAAAACAAATAAAAGTGAACCAAACCGACAAAAATATGGAAATCTGTTATAGTTTGCTTTCTGAGGTTCACAAAACTCCTCCTCTCCTCCTCTCCTTCAACAGGTCTTTTCTCCCGACCACAGTGACATGGTGGGTAGTTTATCCTGGTTGAACTGAAGGATATTGATTCTTCCAAATTATGCCCTGGAACAGACTACCATAACATAGAGATGTATGGGATTTGTTTTCTATCAGAGTTTGGATGAATCAGTAGCCTTCTTCCTATTATCCAACAACGGGGCCGTGGAGGAGGGGAAGGACACACCCCAGGTAACTTCACGACGTGCATTAAGATATCCCTATCATCACTACACACACACACACACCTGGCATTTCCTCACCCTAGCACAGGAAGCAGCGGGAGGAAGAGGCGGGAGGATGAGAAGGTTGAGAATGATGAAGATGAAAATAATAATGATGATGACCATAAGCTATAGGAGGAGGAGGAGGAGGAGGAGGAGGAGGAGGAGGAGGAGGAGGAGGAGGAGGAAATGGAGGTGGAGGGGACGGTAGTGGTGGTAGGGATAGAATTGGATTTGACAAGGGACGAGATGAGGAACAGGAAGAGTAGAAAGATGCTGAAGTTCAAGAGGAAGAACGAGTTGATAAAAATAACTAAGAATATAAATAAGATTACAAATAACTAAAAATAACTAACTGGTGTAGGGGTTGAAGGATGCATTACTGAAGTGATCACCTTGCTACATTGATGCGTGTTTGTGTGTGTGTGTGTGTGTGTGTGTGTGACGCCTGGAGCCACGAGTCCTAAACCAAATAAAGTCGAAAGGGTCGGGAAGGGGAGGTGTGTCCTATCAAGAAGTCATGTCAAGAACATAATAACCAGAACGGTGGAAAAAAATGCGGCTGGTCACTAATACCACAGACAGGGAGGGAGGACGGGCGGCAGTTTGGGAGTGAGTGGCGGGGCGGGGTGGGCAAGGCAAGGCAAGGGAAGGCGTGTGTATAGAGAGTACTCGCTGCCCAGATGACGCCTGGGAGATGACCCACCACACTACACACCCACCTACTGTACCTTCCTATATCTTACCTACCCTACCCACCTTTTCTACATCCCTACACCCACCTTATATATCACTGACCCACCTACCCTACCCACCTAATTGATCACTCACCCACCTACCAACCTACCCACTTTTTTCTGTCACTCACCCAATTATCTTGGCTAAACAATCATTCACCTAACCACTTCTCCTTTCGTTATTCTGTTATGTACTTTCCCATCCACCATTCCACCTACCTATCCCTTCACCTAGCCCTAGTCCACCAATCCATCCACCTCACCCACCCACCCAACCAACCATCTCCTATCCCACCCCATGCATCCTAATCACAATTCATCTATTCGTTTATAAACATTATATCTTCATCCCGTTTCACCCACTACCTACAAACCCTCCTCACACCACACCAATTTTTATAGCCTATTAATTCATTTCATTCACCTCCTTCTTTTATACTACTAATACCACTCCTCCATCTACCACATATAATGAATGGACTTACTCAGCTAAGTAGGTCAGAGGGAAGGTAGGTAGATCAGAGGGAAGGTAGGTAGGTAGGTAGATCAGAGGGAAGGTAGGTAGGTTGGTAGATCAGAGGGAAGGTAGGTAGGTTGGTAGATCAGAGGGAAGGTAGGTAGGTAGGTTGGTAGATCAGAGGGAAGGTAGGTAGGTAGGTAGATCAGAGGGAAGGTAGGTAGGTTGGTAGATCAGAGGGAAGGTAGGTAGGTAGGTAGATCAGAGGGAAGGTAGGTAGGTAGGTTGGTAGGTAGGTAGGAAGGAGTGTAAAGAGGGAAACAGGCCAGCTGGTAGGCAGAGTTCCTCTTATACCCCAGGCACACACACACACACACACACACACACACACGTTTCTTGATCCATCTCACTTTCCTTCTTTATTTCTTCTCTCCTTCCTCGCTTCCTCATTCCTCTCCTCTTCAATCTCACCTTTTTTTTTCCCTTTCTCAATTTATGTCCTGCACCATTTTTCATATTTTTTTCTTCTTCTTTCATTTCTCTCCCTTCCTTAATTCCTCTACTTTATCTCTCCATCACCTCCTGTCTCATTCTCCTTTATCTTCCCCCATGCCGCTCTCATTTCTATTTCGTTCCTTTCCTCACACCTCTATACTTTTCTCTGTTACCTCTCTTTCTCATTTATCTACATTCACTTCCCAGTTTTCCTCCTTTCTCCCTATCATCCTTCACTTCTCATCATTATTATTTCCTCCGTTTTCTGTCCCATTTAATGAAACAAATATGGGATGTGATATGATACACAGGAAAGGTCAGGATTATTATAACTATCTCACCCTCACACACACACACACACACACACACACACACACACACACACACACACACACACACACACACACCGCAGCTTCAAAGTCTCCATGAAAGGTTTCCTCTCATTCTCCTACGTTTCTGTCTGCCTATATTATCAAAACCCTTCCACCAGCACACCCAATAAAACACAACATTAAACCTTAATGTCTTCGCATTTTCGAGACTTTGACTGAGCGAGTGTGTGTGTGTGTGTGTGTGTGTGTGTGTGTGTGTGTGTGTGTGTGTGTGTGTGTGTGTGTGTGTGTGTGTGTGTGTGTGTGTGTGTGTGTGTGTGTGTGTGTGTGTGTGTGTGTGAGGGTGAGACGATAAAATATAGCGATGCCAGATACATTCACCAAGTTCTCTAAATTATTTGTTCGCTCAAACACCTCGACCTCCTCACGTGAGCGAAGTCAAAAGGTGCCCCGATGGTCACTGAGGAAAGAAGGGACAGCATATGCCAAGCGTCGGACGGAAAACGCCAGTTGGTTGATACTGAATAGGATCGGAATATTGTTGTTGATACGAGACACGCGGGTGATTGGGGGTAGGGGGTGCGAGGTTAGACAGGCCAGGGCAGGGCGGGGGCCTTGGGATGGGGGGGTGGGGTGGGGGAAGTAGGCTGGGTGTGTGTAATAAGACGAGTGGGTGTGGTGGTGGCATAGATGTGTGAGAATGTGTGTGTGTGTGTGTGTGTGTTTGTGCCCAGTGTATTATTAAATTACCGAGGGTGTGGATACCAGTATAGACTATGGATGGAAACACTAAGAATATTTACATAGAACATTGGTCTTTATCCTTTATAATATGGGAATGAACACGATGACAATTAAACACACATACTAATGGCGCAGACAACATTATGAATTTGGGTAATTATCAACTTTAACTCCAACTCTCATTTAATCCCAGATCACATACGCTATCAAATATCACGTGATCATCATCTGTCAGGCTATCAGTATAACGCTCTCAGTCTGATTACATCCTTCACCCTAGAGTCGAGTCCTTCACATTATGGCCTCCCGTTTATCGTCCTCGCCTTGTCCTTCACGCTATAAAGTTGGCAGGAACAAAAATGTCTTTCAGTCATTAAGGCACCAAATTGGATTTACGGACAGACCACAAACTCTTTACAACTTTGGAGGCACAGGATTGGCTGAAGGGCAATAAATGCATGCTCAAGCTCACATACAGGTACTTAATTAAATCCCCAAGTCCCAGTGCGGTGGGAAAAAACAAAACAAATAACGAGGAAGAATTGTGACTCCCACTAAACGGAATTACTGACCATTAAACAAATTTCCTCTCGACGGAACAATGAATTAGGGAGGCCCGAGTAGAGTGCAAATTGCCCATCGAGAGAGAGTCTGGAGTGTGCCCGGGCAAACAGACCCGTCGCCAAAAAATCCACGTTTCTGGAGGAATTTTCAAGATCCATTAGACTTGCCATGTGTGTAGGAATTGTGGTCTGGGAGTGACTGGCGAGATCCTAGAGAGGGTCCCGGGTCGCTTGGCATTGGTGTGGCTTCAGTGAATTGACTCCAGCGACACCCCGGCAGAAGGCTCGCTTTCCCCTGCAGGTCATGAGCCTCATCACACCACTTTATAATGGAGACACGGCCGTACTTTACTCAAGGTTTGCATCGACAGGTTTAGTTAGTGATGAGACGCAGAATCCCACCAGCTGTTGGCTTCACCAGTCTCTTACTTATATATGGTGCAATGCTATTACAGGTTAAATTTGTGTTCCTTTGGCAAAGATTAAGATTCGATTACTGGAGAAGTTTACTTTTATTTTCTTAATAGAATACACACGTTCTGTAACCCACTTTATGAAACTGTCGTGTCTTATAAATTGAAAGTTGGAATTATTTGTCTCCTGAAGCCACACTCCAAAGGGTGAAGAACATGTATTATAGCAAATTTTCCCTTGCCTTATTGTCCTGTTTCTCCCCTTCTTGATTCAGATTTGCTACGATAAGACTAAAGTATCCCTTAAAAAATACATGAACACTGAGAAACCTGTTGTTCAAGAGACGAAGGAAAACTTGCTCGTATCATACTCTACTTTTATTAATGTTGTGTGCATGAAACGAAGGATCCACGTTTCCACACATGATAACACCATGAAAAACACCCACAACTCAGTCTCTCAAATTAGCTTTACATTTCCTCATCTGTCCATCTATATTACAGCAGCCTCAATTGGTATGTGTGTGTCCTTTTCTACCTGACCGCCAGCTGTGCTATGTACTGTATATCTCACCGACTTCTGCAATACCCACCTCCTGCCCTTTACCAGCTATCACTACCCTCGCTTACACCATTACACTTATACTGTTCACTGCATATGGCTGGGAATGGTGACACCCTTTGTTGACAGTAGCAAGAATAGGTTGTCTCATCTTGCTAACGTGACGATGTATTCATATATAGAGACAAAACAACACTTACGTCTTTTCTTTAAAACTGAAAGACATATAATAACATACGTTATGGAAATAAAAGAAGAGAACAAACCTTTTGTTGGCAACCGTGCATAACAAGGACATCAAAGGTGGATCTTTTATTGAAATGATTCATTGCCTCCTCCAATTCAAGAATCCTCCTCACCACTTAGACTTGAAGAAGCAGTAGCGAAACACCGTCAATAAAGAGTGTTCCTTAAATGGCGCACTGCATTAGCATAGTGTCTACCTAGTACTACAACACATGGTCATCCTGCTGCTGCTGCTGCTGCAACGCTCCTCAGTAACCAGTTCCCCTCTGGCTGTGTCATCACCACACCCAAAACACACATAATAACTTACTTGACTTATAATTTAATACTATTTTTTATATTAAACGAACATGAACACATAAAAAATGTGAACTAAAAGCAAGTCAGTACAACGTTAATAATTTGTTAGAACGGTTCATGATTATAGAGTACTTGGCTCTTTTGTTACCGTCCCCTTCCCCTTCCCCTTCCCCTTCCCCTCTGGTGTTTAGGAGTCACACTGCAGTAGAGGTGGGGTGGGGCAAGACAAGCCAGGTGCCGGGGGCCAACACGAGCCTCACCTCAGGGCCAACACGAGGGCAGTACCCCAGGCCGCCCTCAGGGCTTCAGGTCACAGCAGCAGCAGCAGCAGCAGCAGTGGGGTGGCGGGGCAGCAGCGGGGCGGGGCAGCTGCCAGCTCACTTTTAAGGGTATAATTTCACCGTGCATTACGGTTATATCATTAACGGTGGGCACGTGGGTTCCGCAGCCACTTCCTGCCCACCAGGGACCAGATACCAGGCGGGCATCTTGACCCACCAACCCGACCCACCCTAAGACCCTCATTACCAGGGCAACTGTTCTCTTTACCACCACACACACACACACACACACATGGAACCAAACCTACCCACCAACCCACCCAACTCTTGTGCAACTCTAGGTACTTACTCCATTAAATTGTAATTTTACGCTTGTTTTGCAGGTAATTCGAGTGTTATGCTATTATATGCTTTATAAAACACACAGACACACACACACGCTCACTTAGACAATGTTTTCGGCTAACTGATTGCAATTCTCAATACTTCGACACGTTCTTCATCACACTACAATACAAGTTTCATTCTTCAGATGAATTTTATATAATGTCGCGCTACACTAAACTCGAATGTTCACTTCATATCTACGTAGACAATAGTTCTTGGAATTTCAATGATTATAAAAATATTGAAGCAATAATGATACATTAAATTATAAGGCAATAATAAATTTCAACAGCACAAAAAGCTTGATTAACTTTAAAATCAGGCTGTGCCCAGATTACACAGTATACAATTATATGCAAATACACAATAGACACAGATAAAGAACCAATACAAAACAGCAACAAAAGAAGGAAGAAAAAGTAAAGTAATACTGAAAATCATGGTTCATTTCCACAACAATCTCCACAGCATATACCCCACACTTCAGATTTTTTTTTTTTTTTTTTTTTCAACTGTATACTTGATAAAATGTGGCCACTGTACCTTTGGTGATGCTGTGTTTCTCTCGCTCTTTCTCCCAGGACGCGAAGGACGCCCTGAGAGCATCTGTCATCTTCTTGGTGGTGCCGGGCGTCAGGGGGGGCACCGGGGCGGGAAGGTCTGGAAAATAGGTACCACAACAGTCAATACACGATACCAAGGCAAGGTCTGGAAAATAAATATAACAACAGTCAATACACGATGCCAAGGCAAGGCCTGGAAAATAAATACCACAACAGTTAATAATACACGTTCCAAAGGCAAGGTTTGGAAAATAGGTACCACAACATTTAATACAAGTTACCGTACCATAGCAAGGTTTGGAAAATAGGTACCACAACAGTTAATGCATGTTTCCGAGGTAGGTCTGGGAAATAAGTACCACAACATAAAACACACGGTATACGGAACCAAAACAGACCTACAACACAATAATATTAGCCTACCACAATATATAATATCAGCCTACCAGTGTTGTTTATTTATTTAATTAGCCTCTTCGCAAATCGTGCATGGCTGAGAGCTGAAAATCCTCTCCTAATTTTACGGGTCCATATCCTGACAAAGTTATGATGATAAATATTAGATGAGATATGACCATCACTGCCTGTCATCCAGCGTCTCAAACCCACAAGCTTCCATTCACCCTCTGCCAACCCTTCCTTCCTTCACAGATTCACCCTCGTAACTCAAGCAACACAACAAGTAACACAAGCCAAAGACAACATATAACTTGATCCCCCTTGCCCCCCTCCCTTCCCCCTTCCTCCCTTTGCCCCTCACACGAGCCAAAACCGTTAGGGCAGGCACCAGCACCCCTCCCCTTCCTTCCTTCCTTGGCGCATCCTTACGTGAAAAAGGGGAGGGAGAAGGGTAGGTAGGTAGGAGGGGAAGAGGGTGGTCAGAGGTTGGGTGTAAGAGACTGAGGAGGGGAGGGAGGGAGGAAGGAAGGAAGGAAGGAAGGAAGGAAGGAAGGAAGGAAAGGAGGGAGTGAGGGAAAAAGGAAGGAAGGAAGGAAGGGAGGATGGATGGGAGGAAGGGTGGGGGAAGGATTGGGGCAGATTATGATGAAAAGAGGAGAGGTTGTGTTTAGTAAATGAGAGATGGACTGTGTTGGAAGCTGGGAGAGGGGAGGGAAATGTGAAAGAGGGAGAAGGGCTGGTGTAATAATTGGAACAGGGTACACGAAGAAAAGAAAGAGTAATGGCTGATGGAAGAGAGAGAGAGAGAGAGAGAGAGAGAGAGAGAGAGAGAGAGAGAGAGAGAGAGAGAGGCTGGGAGTTTACTGTACAAAAAGAGAGGGGCTGGATCAAGGAACGACTGGGTGGGGTTAAAAGCGGGATATGTGAGGAAGAGGCAAAGGAAAAAGGGGACGGGAATGGAAAAGTGGAGGTGTACAAAAAAAACAATGAAGTGGAAAGGCAGAAAACGAGACAACACTGTTACCAAAAGCACGAAAGGAAAATGGGATGTTCACCTCGATCGTGTAATAGAAAATGAGAACAACCTTTAGGACGATGAAAGAAAATGGGATACCGAATGAATAAAAACAGAAATTATAGAAAAGTACTGGGGAATAATTTAGACAGAACTACATACAAGGAATAGTTAAATGAAAAAAAAAAAAAAGGAATATAGAGAAAACAGGACAGACACAGGATAACTAAAGTAAAATTGGACAACAAACGAAAATGGGAGAGCTACCCGCAGACGACATAAAACGAGGCTGAACTGGAAGGAAGCACTAGACTAGAGAATGATGAAGGAGGGACGAGCAGGAAGGAAAAAGTGGGGAGGAATGCGGAGGAGAAGCCACACGGGTGCAACGGTCGGACATAAAACAAGGGGAAACTCGGGGCAGGCACGAGGGGAAACAACAGGACTGAAACCCAACCACCGTCCCCTCCTCCTCCTCCTCTTCCCTCATACCTTTCCTCCTTTGCCAACCACCCTGTCTCCCAAACACATATTTCTTCATCTTCCTCCTTTACTTTCTTTATTTATTGTTTTGTCATGTACTGTACCTCTCCTTCTTCTGTCTCTCTTTCGTTTCCTCCTCAACTATCGTCTTTCCTCTTCTCATCCTATTGTTTGTTTCCTCACATTTTCTCCCTGCTCCTCCCTCCCATCGTTCTCCCGTCTTCCTTAATACAAAGTCGGACAGACAGCCTTGAACGCCTGCAGCAGAAACAGCAGCTCGTGGACGGCCCTACATACAACCCCGGTAAACAGTCGACCACATCGCGGAGGGAACCACAGCCACGTTAGAAAAGAGGGAGGGGGCCAGTCAGTAGCCTCAACAAGAAGGGAACAACTACGGTCCATTAGTCCTTGGGAACAACTGCATCAAGGACGGGGAAAAAAAAAGGGGTAACCAACGCTAGACTGTCACTCACGTCGGATTGTTTGGCTTCAAGAATAGGGTATTATGGTTCAAAAAGATATCTCTTCATAAATAGGTCCTATGTGTGCGTCTTTTTTTTTTTTTTACAAGTTATCAAAACCTATTTATAAACAGGTCACGAAGGGTAATAATTGTTAGGTAAAATAAATATTGCTATAGTTACATGAACAGAAAGTAGACGCATTAATATGAAATAGGCATAAGGAACTGAGAGAGAGAGAGAGAGAGAGAGAGAGAGAGAGAGAGAGAGAGAGAGAGAGAGAGAGAGAGAGAGAGAGAGAGAGAGAGAGAGAGAGAGAGAGAGAGAGAGAGAGAGAGAGAGAGAGAGAGAGAGAGAGAGAGAGAGAGAATGTAAGCGGAGGGAAGGAGACGCATTACTGACCCCACAAACGGCCCCGAGATTTCAAAACAGCGGTAAAAAACAACAGTTGTGGGGGAAAAGGGTTATCAGCGGGTAATCTGATCCTTCACCACAATAACGGGGGTCTACAGAGTGCCATATAGTGCCACTCCAAACCACGGCCACAATACCAGGGATCTATGGAGTGTCATATAGTGCCACTCCATACCAGGGGTCTATGGAGTGTCATATAGTGCCACTCCACACCAGGGGTCTATGGAGTGCTATATAGTGCCATAATAACAGGGGTTTAAAGAGTGCCATATAGTGCCACACCACACCAAGGCCAGGTAGGAACGGCATTGATGTATTATGGTTTGACACTAGTTAGAGTGTTATGTGAGTAAAGTGCTACTCCTCCTCAGGGTCACATCAGAACGACAACGGTATGACACTGGATTGGAGAGTGCCATACAGTGACACTTCAATATAGTGCCACTCCAGTAATGGTATATAGGAATATTGAGTTAACGGTGCCATTCTCGGTATGTTGATGGCTGGTATACATATGGTAGTGACACTTGTATGAATGTATAAAGATAGTGGCACTTGTAGGATGGTATAAAGATGGCGACACTAATGAGAGCGGATGAGGTTGAGGGAGCCAAGATGGTAGGATGACTGGTAGGATGCGGGTGCCAAGGTGCCATGTAGGACCCGGGTGGCGCACGCTGACATCTGACACCCCGCACATGCCCTCCTACACATGGCACCCCCCACCCCACCCCCATCCACCACCTCTACCTCTCTCTGTCTCCTCCCTAACTCCCTCACTGCCTGGCCCTGTCACGCTGCCACCTCGCCTCCCTTTCCCTTCCTCTCTTCTCTCTTTCCTTTTTCCCTCTCACTCCTTTCCCTCTCATTCACTCACTCTTTATCTTCTCTTCTATTCATCCTTCACTGTTCCTTTTATTCCTTATTCTTTTCCTTCCTAACTCTTTTCCTTCTTTTCCTTGTTCCTTCTCACATCTGTTTATTTTCTCTCCTTCACTTTTTGTTCCTCTTTCACCCTATCTTTTCCTTCTTTCCTCTTCCCTTCTTTATTCTATTTCTCCTTTCCCTATGTCCTTCCTCACTTTTACCAAGCTACCCAATCATCTCTCATCCCTCGTCCCTTCTTCCCTGTCTTTTTATCTTTCTCACTATTCTTTCACTCTTCTTCACCTTCCTCCCTCTCTCACCATCCTCCATCCATTTCTAAAATCTCTCCATACAGTTTGTCTTTTCCTCCAATTCCCTTTTTCTAATCCTTTCCACTTCCATTATCTCTTCCTTTCTCGTCCTTGTTCCTCCAGCGACCTCATCCCATCCTTACCTCAACCTCAACTGTCCCTTTCTACTCAGTTTCCTCCCCTCCTTCTCTCCTATCGTTTCTCTTACTCACTCTCTCCCTCCTCCTATCGTTTCCCTTACTACTCCCTCCTTCTCTCCTATCGTTTCCCTTACTCCCTCCATCCCCTCCTATCGTTTCCCTTACTCCCTCCTCCTTCCTCCTATCGTTTCCCTCCCTCTCTCCCTCCAACCCTCGTCACGCCCAGAACTGTCGCCACTCTCCCACCCTCTCACGTTAAATTAATGTCCTACTTTCTCTCCAAGCGACAGTTTCTCCCCTATTTTACTCCCTCCTCCCCCACCATGACCTCACCTGGCCCCCACCCCCACCCATGGATGCACCGCTCCCCTCACTCGTCCGGACCCTCTCCCCTCCCCCATCACCATTCATCAGGACCCACCTTTTCCACTCGTCAGAACCCACCCCTCCACTACTCCTAAGGACCAACCTTTCCATAAGATTCAACCATCCATCTCTTATTAAAAACTAATTTTTAATGTATTATATTGCTTACATTTTTTATTTTACAGTCGCCAGAAGATATGATAGCAGCGTATCTATAAGCTTTTAACCAACACATAAGGGACCGATATAAACAGAGAACTTGCCATCACTTTTGGGGTAATTGTACATCAATGAATCTTATCGTTTGACTTCTTACAGTATGTTTGCCATCAGGTAACGCAGAGAAGTAAGTTATATATAGCAACTCGGTATCATCTGTCAACAATAAAATGTTGTTAACATGTTTAGGTGACGCAGTCATTTATTATCATTTATGTTACAATGCTGTGTTGTTTTATGATAAATCACCATCTACCATTCCAATATTTGAATGAGATTTTTTATAAAAAAAATATTATATATACGGAAGGCAGATCAAACATGACGAACACACCCTGCCAAGAGAACCCGGAAACAAATATGATAAAATTATCATGAAACCGCCGCCAAGAAAAGATGAAAATAACTATAAGAGGACACTAAAGTATCCCAAGAGGGGGCGCGGCGACCCCGCAACAGGTGAGGGCAACAGGTGAGGTGGGTAGGTAACCTGTTGCTGGCCAAACACTGCCTCCACCACGTGCACACCAGACGGACCAGCCCGTGGTGACGCGCGTGGGAAACTTCACCTTTCTCGTGGTGGGTGTTCACACTGCGTGACGCGTCACATGGTGGCCTTCTGAGGGGGTCACCACCATGTCGAGGGGAGTGGGAAAGGAACATGGCTGGAGATGTACAGCAGCATCACAGTTAAAACGACCAATTGGAGTTATTTCCATACGAATTTAACTACATTATTACCTCACACACACACACATACACACACACACACACACACACACACACACACACAATGACCATATGTAGCACCTCTACTCTTCTCCCTCCTGCATGCCTACGTAGTGAATGTGGGAACCGCAAATTTCTACCAGACACCCTAACACGTCCCCTCACATCGAGGGTCCCACAACTCACACCTTGTTGTCTCGCATCCCACAAACCCACCCACACTCATAAATATTGTCTGTACTACAGATTTCGCACGAAATTATATCCTATCTATGTTGTCCTAAATAAAAAGAATAAGGACAGTAAGTTTTTCAATATAAAAAGGTTAAGCCATATCTTTTAACCTACATCGGATTGCCTACTAGACAATAAACCAATTTTTCTAGAAAAAACAGCAACGTAAAAATTATTCTTGAAGTCGCTACTCTCATGCTTCACCAAACCACAGATCTCATCCGCGTCAACAAAATAGTAGCCCCGGAAAAGAGTTGATTACACCTTTAATTAAGATCAACCGCGGCGGCAAGGCTGTATTAATATAGGCTACTAAAGTATACAACACAAGGAAGCCGATACGTCTGCTACATTGGTGTGTGTGTGTGTTTCCGTCTGTCTGTGTAGCTGTGTGTGTGTGTGCGTTCTCACTCTCTTTCTATATGTCTGAGATTCCGCCTGCCTATCTTTCTGTACAGTATGTCTGTCTGTGTGTCTGTCTATGTTTCTTTCTCTTTCTCACGAACAAAAACCTCAAGCCTCACACACAATTCCTTCCACACCAGACCGCAGAATGGGAACCCTGGCCGTGAGCTCCTTGAAGGCCCCCCGAGGAAGGAAGGAAGGAAGGAAGACAGGCAGACGAACACACTCGCTCCCTCCTTCCTTCCCTCTCCCCCTCCTTCCTCAGCTCAGCCAGAAGGTGTAATTGTGACTCCAGGGGTTATTATAGTGAGGGTGTACGTGAGGGGGGAAGAGAGGATGAGTAAGAAGATGAGGTGGTAGTGAGATAGGAAGAGGGAGAGGAAAATAGGAAGGAGATGAAAGGGAAAGAAGTGATGATTGTAAGGAAGGGGAGATGTGTAAGAAAATGAGGAGGTAGAGAGATAGGAAGAGGGAGAGGGATAGAGGAAGGAGATGAAAGGGAAAGAAGTGATGATTGTAAGGAAGGGGAGACGTGTAACAAGATGAGGTGTAAAAATGCAGAGGGAGAGAAAAGGGGTGGGATGAGGAAAAGTAAAGATGGAGGTAGAGGTGATGGAAAGGGATGAAACAGACGAAGGGGGTAAGTGAGTGACGGGTAACAAGAAAGTGAAGGAGGAGATGGGAGTATAGGAGAGTGGGGTTAAACTGAGAGGGGACGAGAATGGAGCTGAGGGGAATGAGAGGACTTCACATAGGGTTAGGTGAGAGGGATAACGGGACTAAAGAGGGTGTAGGGAATGTGGGAAGAGAAGGGACAACATCAAATACCGGTGGTACTCGTATGAACAGATGAAGTTGAAAGAAGTGAGGGGGGCAGAGAAGAGGGACAGGGAGGGATAAGGGAGTCAGAGATGGATGATGGGGCCAGAGGAAGAACCAACCTATGGGGAGAAGGGACAGAGATGGGTGAGATGGCCGGGAAGGGGACACTGTTGTCTGGGAACCAAGCGACACATGTGGACGCGGAGGAGGACAAGGAAGGGGGTAGAGAGAGGAAGGATCTGTGGGGTTCTCATGGGAAGGAACGACATTTTCTTGGAATCTGATACACTGTTCCTTGGAATGTGTTCCTTGTGGCCATTTCCTGTGGCTGCGTTTGCTCCCATAACAAAAGGGGAATTTCTTCTTGTCATTGTTTTAGCGACAGATGGACATTAAGTAAGACATTACCAGAGGTCCGGGTATTGTTATTCTCACTTTTTTACACAGGAATATATTTTTTTTCAAAATTCTTCGAGCTTCCAAATGGTTCACCGTGATGAAACCAGATTATAAAAAATACAAAGTTTAACATGTATAATACTTTTTAGTAACCAAATGAATTAATCTGTTTTGTTGTACAGTCATGGTCAATAACAGTACATTATATAGAAGCTTCAGACATGTTCCTGGTCTTACCCACTATAAACTTTAAACGTGTGTATGTTGAAAATATTATGTAGAACCACATTAGAAAGTGTAGCTGTACGGTACTGCTTTACTTCTGACTTACACATACAGAAACCAAACACAATTATCAGTGAAATAAAGGAAGATCATTCATCTAACTACAACGATACAGTAGAGGTACCGTATTATATGTGTATGTGATATATATGACTGTGTATATATGTGTATGTGATATATATGACTGTGTATGTGATATATATATATATATAGTGGGTACAACTCGTTCCTGTTGAGTGCATCCTTCCAAGACGACACACGTGTTCCTGGCCGCTCCGCATTATACTCCTGTGGGAAAGGTATCGGGTGTGACCGGAGGAGTAGGAGGAGGAGGAAGAAGGAAAGGAAAGGAAAGGGAGAGGAGGTGAGACGGTGATGACAGCCGTAGGTCAGCTGGCCAGCACCTGTGTTCTACCCCTGGTCTGTCCTGGCTCACTTCACTCTTCCCTGGTGTTTGTCATACTCATTACTACACCTCATATTACACACATTATATTTCACAACGACACACCACATTTACCATACATATCCTTTCACTGTCTGTACATCCTCTCCTCTAAACTACATTTGCGACTTACATTCTTTTCATAACTCTTTGACTACATTCACTATTTCATCTCAGTACCTACAGCATCTTTGTCTCAGATCCAATACACAGTTCCTTACATGTTCCGTCTGACTGCAGCCTCCCCCAGCGAACACTATATATCTCTTGCTATAAACACCTTCATTTTTTCTAACACCCCCACTGCTTCTCTGGCTACAACCCGTGGACGTCTCATATCCATCAACAGGGATGATAATTAGAGAGGTGAGTGGTGGAGGTGGCTGGGTGTGTGTTAGGCCCGTCACCTGGTGTGTAATTTATGTTGTGAGGTGATGGTGAGTGTGCCGTGGCTGCCCGATCATTACGCCATCATTACCATCTCCCCGGGCTCTTCTTATAGACCATCTCAACCTCCATTTACGCCGTCGCCGTCGCCCCCAGACTGATAGATAGTGTTTATAATGTACGGTATCTCAGCAAACACAATCATAATCTATATACTGCTGCCGTCTTGTGCAAGCTTCATTTGTAAAAAGAAAAAATGAAGAAAGGGAAAAGAACAATTCAAGCTCTTATTGCTATTTTTTGTAAATTATAATATCAGTCATCCATGTGAAAAACACCGCTTGGGTACTGACTGCTACCACCACGTGTACACATACTACTCTTCAATGTTTCAGTATTATGTGAAGTTCTGCATCAGGTAGGAATGTTTCGTTCATCAACTTAATTCGGTATCAATAAATAGGTCAACAAGGTAATAAAGACGTGTTTAAATATGAAACGACAAGTTCTGAGGCCTCAATGCAGTTTAGGTTCTATGAGTTAATATAATAAACGATCTGTAGTACCGTATATTTTATGTTAAGCAAATCTGAAGTTTGTCTAACCACTTTCTTTCTTTATATATTTCTTCCCATGTCATTTTATGAGACGACAATGATCCTCGTCCAGGTGCGTCTGATAATGCCCCAGAAAATGACCAGTTAGGTTTAGTGAAGGCCAGAAAGTGGAACACAGGCACACAATTTAGGACCGACCACAGACGAGACTCATTAATCCAGCATATGGCGAGGAGGACTGTATTCCTATAGGCCTACCCCTCTCTCCAGACACATACACACACATACACACACACACGCACGCCGCAAGCACCGCCCTAACCACTACCTGTTACGCCAGCAGGAGGCCAGACAGGGGAGGATTCAACCGCAGGAGTATGTAGTTTACGCCTTACCATCCTTTCTCTCCAGTGGCCCATATACAGTAGGTGAAAACTTTATCAGGCACCTGAATAATACGAATGGTACTTGTATAGCAACCCGCATATATCAATACAGAGACAGAATGTGTGGTGGGGGGGGTTTGGGGGAGAAGGGGGGATGAACAGGGGGCCATTTGAAGAGTTGTCGACAGGAGAAGAAAGAAGTGGTCAGCAGGAGGGGCAATCAGGAATCCAGCAGCAGCAGCAGTATTGACTACATCCACCACAACATGAATGGAGCAGAACAGTAGCCGATTGCCCATTATGCGGACACTTCAATAAGGAGGAAGTGTCTGTCAAGCGAAGGTCGGGAGGAGGGGGGGGAGGGGGGAAGGTGCCGCCCATCTCTCTCTCTCTCTCTCCCTTCCTCGCTCCACCCCACAAATGCTAACTAAGTATAACGAACATTTACCGCCATTTGTAGTTGCAACATTTACGAACCCATACAAATATTTATTAACCATTTCTAAGTTATCAAGGAAATATATAAATTTTCACCACAGGATAGTCAACATTCACTCTATTTTTTACGAAATTAAATAAAAATAAAGATAACTTAAATTAAATGTTATCGAAAAAGTGGAATCACCAGAATCTCTCCTCCGTTAAAGTACAACCAAAGGTATTATCTCATACTTTTTTATAAATAGTATATAATTTTCTGGAATAAAGAAGACGCCACTATACCTGGCTGATCTTGTAACACGAGGGAGGAGTTGGAAGGGAAGGACACCAAGCACGAAAGAAACAGAAGGAAGAAGGGACAGTTGAAGAAGTGAAAGGGAATGGCTGGGGGTTCGAAGGGGCACAAAAACTCTTAAAAGTACTCCCCCCGTCATCACAGGCAATACCCCCTACCCCACCCCACACACACACTCCCCTAAGGACGAGAAGGGGTGGAGGGAAGGAAAGGAGGGAGAAAGGGAAGGAGAAAGGGAAGGAGAAAGGAATGGTGTCTTATTGGTCGGTCCCCTCACGGCCGTCATTCCTTTCACCCCTTTCACACCGCCTGGTTCACCCCCCTCCCCCCTCGTCCCTCCCCCCTTCCCACCCTCCCTCCCTTCATGCATCTTTCATCGGCCATTCTCCGCTGCGTCTTGTCCCTCTTTCATCTCCCCCTCCCCCCAACCATCCCCCATTACAGGTCTGTGCCCCCTTCCCCCTTCCTCCCAAGTCTCTCTCTTTACCAGCAAGATTTCTCCCTCCAGACTCTCTTCTCAATTCCATCCATTATTACATTCCCCATTCCTGCTTTAGCCCCTTTTCCTTCTTCACATGCACAGTATCAAGTGGTTTTAATTAATAGCCATGCACATTATACAGTACATAAACTCTGTACAGTCAGCGGTGAAAGTATTGTCGCCACCTATGCCAAGTCATGAAATACAGTATAGAAATATATGCTTCACAGGCTCGTAATTAAACTGAAAATAATAGGAAAATAACTGAGACGTGTAAACAAAATATTTGCACCCTGGACATTGTAATTTTGTAATGAGTGAGACGACACAACTTTTACCGCCGACTGTACACAACCATAATCTTTCAGTATATCCCCTTCATCCCATCCCATCCCATCTATTCCTCACTTTTATTCCTTCAGTACCACCTCATTCCATATTCTCTTTAATCTCTCAATGGACAACTTTACATTCCCATCCTATACCGTATATATATTTCCACCCTCTGTCCACACACACTCCCTTCATCCTATCCCATCCTATCCATCCTTGACCCCTGTTCACCTGTATAAGCAACACAGCCAGGCATGGGCCGAGGTGGTGGTCGTGGTGGTACAGGGAAAAGAAAATGGCGGAGGTTAGCGAGGTCTGCGAGCCTGAGGGGAGGGAGGAGAGGAGAGGAGGAGGGGGTTACTTACTTACTTACTATACCTCTCACACCTGACTGGAGGAGCACAGGCGACCACGGATAATTCAGACTCTTATAGGGTTGTAAATGTAAGGTAATCATTACATTATTTAATCTCTAAGTTTTCAGTTATGATACATTCGGCACATTTTTTTCAGGACAAGTTGAGGACTTCAGCAATTGGGTGAGAGTGAGTTGGGAGAGGAGTTGGTTGAATGAGAGTTGCGCGAGAGGGAGTTGAGTGAGAGGGAGGGAGTTAAATGAGATGGAATTGGGTGAGAGAGAGAGTTGGGTAAGAGTAAGGGGTATGAGTAAAGAGGCGAATGGTCTTCTTGGTGATAATGAGAGATAAAGTGTGTGGGATTGAAGACGACCACCATGATACTCAATCCATTTCTCTCGGATTTCCTATATAATTTTTCACTCTTTTTCAACATCTAGCACCTTCTCTATTTATCTATCTATCTGTCTGTACATCTCCCAGTCTCTAACGCCCTACCTTTCATTCATTCATTGTCTCACCAATTTTTCTTTCTGTCTCTCCTTTAAACATTTCCTGACCTTCACACACTCTTATCCATCATTCACACACACTGCCGTTCCTTCCAAACCTATAGCTCTCTCCTTTATTCACTCACAATACCCTTCACTCCTTTTCCTTCATGGCAAGTCATCGCAAGGTTGTTTGTTGTTGTTGTTAGCCAGTATTCCCGATAGAAAACAACACAAGGTCCCCACCAAACTCCATAGAAAAATAGCAGTAGCAGCAGCAGCAACTAAGACTCTCTATGTATGTACAGTATATACCGAACTCCAAAAGGAAAGAAAAGTAAAAAAAAATGAAATCTGATCCTCGCTATACTCCAAAAGGGTCCCAATCAAACTATACAAAACGGAAGAAAGCAGCCTTACGTAGAATTCCCGCCAAATCCCCACAGTAAAATGTTGAAGTTTCCCCAGCTAACTCAAGAAGCAGAAGAGGAAGAAAAAAAAAACAAGGAGGAAGAAGTGGAAGAGGAGGAGGAAGAGGAAAACGAGGAGGAAGAGGAAGCGGAAAAGGTGAGAGGAAGAGGAGGAAAAGGAAAAAAACAAGGAAGAGGAAAACGAGGAAGAAGAGAAGGATAAGAAGGACTACCCATGATGGCCGCCATATTCAACTCGTCACCAAGGACTAAAGAACAGCACCCACCCCACCCAGGCACCCAGGCAGGCAGTTGGGGGAAGTTGCGCAGGAGCCACTACCACCACTACCACTCATCACTTGTTGGGTTACGTAACGGCAGAGTGACGCACCAATCTTCCTTTAGTAGTTTTCCTCATCCTCCAATACATTCATATAGTTTTTCCCATCCTCCAACACATCCCAATAGCTGTCCTCATCCTCCAATACATAGTTATAGTTTTCCTCATACTCCAATACATCCCTATAGTTTTCCTCATCCTCCAACACATCCCAATAGCTGTCCTCATCCTCCAATACATCATTATAGCTGTCCTCATCCTCCAACATATCCCAGTAGCTTTCCTCATCCTCCAACATATCCCAGTAGCTTTCCTCATCCTCCAACACATCCTATAGGTGAGCAGGATTCCACACAGCGGTATTTATTAGTGTCCTCAAATTTTCCGACAGTACCAAACAGACAAATGTGATGAACTTCCTCCATAAAGGTGAGCAGGAAGGATAGAGAGTGGCGCCCCCCCCCCCCCCATCCCTCGACACCCCAAGCTGGCCCCTGCATGTGTACCGTCTGAGGGAGCACCGTATTTGCTCACCCCTTTACACCACAAGCCCCAGGGAACAGTGAAGCAGGAATCATACTAATATATCTTCCTCTTCCTTCCTCTATAGTTAATTTATGGCTTTTTCCGTTGTCCAATCTGTTTTTTAGAGGCTCCGAAATCACCCGCGGGACTCAACGGGGCAAATCTGGTCTGACAACAAAGAATAACAGACGAGAGATGAGTTCGAGAGATGCTTCGGTCATCCGGGCGATTACCACGAGAGATGAGAAATTAATGCTATACAGTGAGATTATTATAACCTTAACCTCCTCCTCCTCCTGCTGCTGGTGATGGTGGTGTGACGCCGCCTCACTGCTGGCAACACTATCACACTATATACCCACCGGAAGAAGGTAACTGGTTAGTCTCCTCGAAAACAGACAAGAGTTAAGTTGATATATATATTTTTGTTTTTGTTATATTGGAGTGTCTTGATTCCTCCAAAGTTTGCTATAGAAAACAGGACCAGAAGAGCAAATATAATGGTGTTCTGTTGCTTGGAATAGTTGGCATTACTATTACTGTACCAAATGTAATCTACAACTGTGTACTACAATTTCCTCATTGAGTCCACTACACCCTGGGAACCATTAGTCGTCCCTCCCGCCGGGCTGCATCAGGAGGCGGCCTCACCACCCTCAGGAGGAACAACTTTCTGGTGAAGCCAGGGGCGTCTCCTCTTTAATGACTTCCACTCACTGTCTGGTCCTCCCTCCCTCACGCATCTTCACCTGGGAGGATGCAATGTCACCATATTATACACACCTACTGCACTCACTATATCTACACACCTACATCAATCACTATACCTACACACCTACAGCACTCACTATATCTACACACCTACATCAATCACTATACCTATCACACCTACATCACTCACTATAAATTACCGACACACCTACAGCACTCATACCTACACACCAGCAGCACTCAGGATATAATTGACACTTGTAGGTTTCACTATACAGAGACACCTGCGACAACACTGTACATATACACCTGTGACACTCACTTCACACCTATACACCCGATAATTCGCTCTGATTCATACAAGTTCGAGTAAACATATCAGATAGATGAACAAGGCTGGCCAAGCGGAGGGCAGAGGACTCGTGTTTTGTGAACCAAGGAATAGCCGATGAGAATCAAAACGTACTATCTTTAGAGAACAAACACTGATACAGAAAAGTAAACTTAGCCTCGAGGAGGTATTGGTAATTTGTCATATGTCCAGTAATATAGGTTAAGTGGGTTTCCTTCACTATAAAGAGTATTTTATGTATATATACAGGCGCTCCCATAAAAACATACAAGTTAACAGATGAACAAACATCATACAGCTGGCTTAGCTTATGTGGTACCACAGATGTTCAGGCTCATATCCCACCTCAGTCATTTTGATGTTTACTTCCAAACAGTTACGAATTATACCTTTTGACGATAGCAGCGTCCGTTCATTAACACTTCATTGCCAAGAGTATACTTTAACTATCAAAGTTGCAACGCTCGAATGTAAATTCCCAAGTCACTCTGCATCTTTTAAATCAAAACGAGTACGATAGACTCTTCCGATTATTTACACGTTGATATCAAATTACCCATAATTTTGCTATGAAAAAACAATTAGATGTAGTTAGGTGTGAAACAAGCTTATAAATCATCACACATCTGTCGCAATTCACTGCGGCACAGGTGTCCCTCGTGCACGTGTCCGACAGCCCTCCACACACCTGTGTTGGCGCTTTTCTATTAGTCACAGTCGAGAAAATAATTTACAAGGAATGAAGACGTCGCTCTCGTCTAGACCAACTAACCTACGCGTGTGAAAGAAGTCATATATAGTTTTAATACAAGTGTATACTGGGCATAAAGGGAGTTTGTTGGATATGAAAAAGTGAGTGCAGGAGGCGTCAATGAGTGTGGAGGGGAAAAACATTAGTTTCAATGAGCAGAAAAGGCAGTGTATTGTCCAGGAATAAAAGTGTGTGAGTTTTGTAAACGTGATTGTAAGGATTTATGAAATGGGCAGAGCATGAAAGTGTTTGCAGACAATAAAAAGAGTACCGTATGTATTAACAAAAGTGTGTGGGGAGCATGCATTGGTGTGTGGAACTCTGAAATAAATGAATAGGAATAAAACAATATGTAGGAAAAGAAGGAGTTCGTAAGGCAATGAAAATCCGTGTGTGGCACAGAGAAACAAGACAACCCAAACACTACTGGGGCACAGAGTCTTCTTTGAAAGGTCAGATTCGAGAGCATGACAGCACCAGGTAAGAGGTTGAGAGCTAGGGAGCTGAGATGTGCCTTCACAACACGCACTTGTGGCCGGAAGCGGTGATGATGTTTGGGGTCGTCGGGGTGTGTCAGGGAATTAGGGAATGTCTGTCAGCCTACGAGGTGATAAAAGTCCTGAGAACCGTGAACGGATGATAGATGACGGAGCAGTAGTAGGTAGTCTATATAGTGCATGGATGAATATGATGCGTATGGTGGGAAGGAGAGAAGGATTACAAGCCAAATTTATAACTTCAACATACTTACACCTTACAGGAAAGTGACCCTTTGAACAATTATAAATATGGTTAAATTAGCTTTGGTATTGCTCTCCCGAACGTTACATAAATGAATACTGTATGGCAAGATATGGCTAGAGAGTATACATCTTTGACATGATATGGTAGAGGGTATGAGAGGTAAAGGACCGTCGGTATGGGCTTCCCGTTAGACAAGACTGGACAGACCACAGTGAAGAGTTGATGAGAGTGTGAGGGAGACCCGACATGGCGACGAGGATGGATTGTGGCAAGAGCTGATGGGAGAGCTACTCACAGGAATGTGGTCGAGTTTATCACGAAGCAAGATTGGATAGAGTAGGGTAGCCTAGTACAGGAATGGGGGGATAAGGTAGGGAGGGATAGCTATGGCAGGGTAGGGTATTGGAGAGGAGAGTAAGGAAGGGGAGAGTAGCAAGGGTAAGGTATGGAATGGTAAGGTTAAAATGAACATGGGAAATGTGATTATGATATTTAACTCATTGACAGGGGAGGAGAGACGAACCCTGAAGAGAGCGTGTGACATGAAACAGAGTGAGTCGGACATAGAAAATTAAGGACTCCATGGGTACTTACCACTATATATGAATCTGCACTGTACATAGTTGAGGGGTTTTGTAACGTCGAAACAAAATGATTAGGCTGACTGAATAAGTGTCATGAAATAATGTTATGTTGACGTTGGTATGGACAAGTTATCAGGTCGGATGGTGACACGTATTACATTATATTATTATCTAAGCCATGAAGAAGAGTCCATGTGTAGGGCAAGGTAGGGGGCGAAAGACATTGTTGAGAAAAAATCTTAACACTACTATGAAGGTCGGGAGGGTAGATCGAAGGCAGTGTAGGGAAGGGCAACAGGATGGCTGGGGAACTATAGGCAGAGACAGAGGAGGGTAAGGGAACGACAGTAGTGTAGGGCAGGGGAAGGTAGGGTGAGGGAGCTATAGTAGGGCTGTGTAGGGCAGGGGAAGGTAGGGTGAGGGAGCTATAGTAGGGCTGTGTAGGGCAGGGCAGGGCAGGGCAGGGCAGGGCAGGGCAGGGCAGGGCAAGGCAAGGGGAGGGATGGCAGGAGAGACGAGGGGCCACTACCACCACCGGATGCCGACTAATGAGCGTGGACCGGGCCGGTATTGTGACACGCCACCAGCCCCCATACTTTCTCTCCACACACTGGATTCATCGTAATTATAATGGAGGGTGCGCGAGACAGGAAACAGTAACCTGCTTATGGTGAGGTGTAATGGACAGGGCAGGGGGGGGGGGGGGCACTTCAACTCAAACAGAATCTATATAGATTTGGAAATGTTGACTCTGTTGATGTCATTATTCTCAAGCTTGTAACTCAAGATTTGAAGCTCAGAATGAATCCCACTGACTTAAACGATGTAATATTATTCATTGCCTGCTTCAATAAGTAAATAGTGTCATAACGTTTGGGCAGTATGTTTGGTCGCAGGATTGCCGTATATACGCTTCACAAAGTTGAGTGAATTTTTAGGACATTTTTACCAAAGATGCCTCGGCCCTATAGTGGCTGGGAAAGATCCAATTTTTATTTTAAATAAATTTATCTTCTGTCATTAATACTAAGGGTGGAATATAAAGGATATAAAGAACCATTGATATCAAGGAATCATAATAACAAATATTGCATATATTTAGAAAAGTAACTGTTTGGAAAAAGGTACCATTTGGGGATGCTCAACCTTGGAGGTTTGTGTTGTCTCAAACGTCGTGTTGGTTATATATTATTCAAAGCTTATCAATATTTGTGTTTTCATGTTGTGTACTTTTTATACATTACATGTTTTTTAAAATACGGGTATATATACAGTCTAAGTTATGTCATATTAGACCAGATACATATTTTCGGCAATGCGTTGTAAATACAATTTCCTGTTTACGTTTATCATTAACATAGTCATCTTTCTCATGCCGGGTTTCTCTTCTCACATCATTTTCCAGTTGAACCGAAACAAAACCACAACCAAACAGTAGGCAACCATATTCTCTCTTTTTTTCCTGCCAGCATCCATCCATTGTTGTGTTCTGCTGCCAACTCCATCATCATCACGTAAGGTACATGCCGCATTGAACTTCGGGAACACAGTTAAATCAACACGGGGTGGCGAGTGTGTATGTGTGTGTGTGTGTGTGTGTGTAGCTGCTTCTGTGTGTATGTAAGAATTCTTGTGAGTTTGTCTATGTCGGTTTGTATCTACTTATGACTTGAATATATATGTAGGTTAGGCCTATGCACAGCATGTGTGTGTGTATTGTGTATGGAGAGAGAGAGAGAGAGAGAGAGAGAGAGAGAGAGAGAGAGAGAGAGAGAGAGAGAGAGAGAGAGATACATGCTGACTGTTTCTTCCTCCTCCTCCTCCCCCTGCAGTAATGATGTGTGCCATGATCGGTGTATCAAATGCCGCCGCCGATACTGTTGACTGGACGTGCCCTCACCTCACTACCCGAACCTTGCACCCCACCTCACACATCCAGAAGCAGAGGTGAGCTGGTATGGAGGTGATGTTGACAGACAGTGGAGGAGGGCCAATGTTACTGTGCCACGGGATTGATGTCGGCCGATGCCCTCTTCACATCAACTACTGTACTGTACTCTATGCTTGCCGACACACCCACTGCACGTCTCATCAACACGCCATTAACACCATTTTTTTTCCACACATCTGATGCATGCAAGATGTGAAGTGTTTACAGTAGACACCAGTAAGACATGACACTGGTGCATTGCAAGGCGGATGTATGCATGAGTATATATATATATATTTTTTTTTTTTTTTGAAGAATTGTATTTTATCATTTCATTCGTGTGTATGACTATACCGCCTGATACTGTAATTTAGCTTGGGAACAACAACTAGAAATCAATGGCACCACAGATTCAATAAATATACAAGTGATAATAAGGACGCAAGATGAAAGAAGATATAGTTACTAACACAACCCTTGTAGTGGAAATGAAGCTCAGTGGTAATGTCAGCCTGCATGAGGAGACAGAATCCAGGCAACCCTCTCCGCTAAAGCCATTACCCGCCACCGTCAGGAGGACTATTTGTTGGACGTGTCTCTCCTGCAGTCACCAGCGCCGACGCCCGCATTGCCTTTTTCCCCACTGATTATTTCGATCACGCTTGGCGATCCCCGAGTCAACAGCGGGAATAATTACGGCATTCACACCGGCGCGGCTCATTGGTGGTCCATCCCCGCCGCTGTGTAATGATGGACTTTAAATGCCTGTTTACATATCAAGAGTCCACCACGTATCTTTTCTCCTGCCACTGGTAACTACCTTGTGATGGAGTTTACTTGCCCAGCCAGCGACGTCACGGCTCTTTATGTGGATTTTTTTTGCCTCATCCCCGAATTTGACGAAGCGTTTGATGAATGTTGCCTGTCGAATAGCGGAGCACTAATGATATTTTTTTTTCTTTCTTCCCTGAACGAATAGAGAGCAGAGTTGATACAGTGAAGGCGCAGACGAGGCTGATGGTTACCCAACGTGACCAGTGGCAGGTAAGGGTATGAACCGTATTCTGAGTCAAAACTTGTGGACAGACTTACGCGCCTCAGAAACTGTGTACCAGATGACAGGCCTCAATTATTACTATTATGAATACCGCAAGTCTGATCGCAAGTTATGCATCCGATGATAATGTGTTAGATGTCTCGAAATCTCTGTCAGAACGACGGGGAGGAAAAAATATCTGGTATAACAAGTGTTGCGGTCGGTCCACACCTCCACGCTGCGGTCCACACGATTCCACGCTGCGGTACTTGTGTAATATGTTGTAATGTCAAACAAAACTGGTCTCTCATTCTAGTGTTGAGAAAATGTACTATAGGATTATTTATGGCGACATTTAAGATGGATATTAACTGTATTAATTTTGTTGTTGTCGTTGTTGTTGTTGTGAGTGGGGGCTGTGTTGTGGTTTTATTAGAGGTAACGTTATTGATGTTTTTGTGTTGTTGTCGCGTCATTGTTGTTGTTGGTTGGCAAAAAGCGAAGGAGTTCACAAAGCAACAACCAATTTTTTTAGCCTCTTGTCACTTCATGTGTGTGTGTGTGTGTGTGTGTGTGTGTTTTAAAGGTGGGTGAAGAGTGGAGGTTGGTTCCCAGTGCGCCACGGAAAGGGTTGGGTCACTGCCGGGTCAGAGGTCATGGGAGGAAGCTGGAGGCGGGGAAGGAAGAGGGTGAGGAGGACGTGGGAGGGAGTAGGGAGAGGGTGGAAAGAGAGAAAGAGATAGAGATAGAGGGAGGGGGAGGAGTGGTGAAGAGAGACGACAGAGAGGTGAAGCAAAGGTTGTGGGAGCAGGCTAGAGAGAGAGAGAGAGAAATGAGAAGGGTTGCTTTGTGGCTCACTTCATCACCTGTATAGCGTGTCACATAAACAATCACCGGAAACCCCCCAGACCCTCGACCAACAGGACACTCTGGACACCCACACAAGACACACACACACACACACACATCACCTTCACCCACACCCATCCATCACTATACCGCCTACACATACACTACCACTATACCCACACTCACACTACTATAGAATCGATTAAATAAATTTCATAATCTTTTATAAACTTTTTCTTAAACTGATTCATTATATTTTCAGAGGAAACGTTCACACAAAATGTAATAAAAAATGATATAGGAAAACATTCGCCTGACAGAAATCCTGTTTTCTGGGAAGTAGTTGGTTTATCATAACATAACTACAATTCTAAGGAAATGGTTGGCCTCATGAATATTCTACCACAACCTAATTCAATGAAAGCGTTTGTACATAACACAATATATAATGAATTTCGCATGAATATATTAGTGGTAATGATTCTATGTAAATCTAGGTGATGACTGACTCCATCAAAATATTCTCGTTACTTGCAAAGAACATGATGTCTAAGTTATGACGTGTTTCCTGGCTCTAGTTCCCAGGTCCCCTAGTAGAGGGTCACACTGGGGTCACACACAGGAACTTTGCCTCCTCGCGTACAAGTGGCCGCAGGGTAGTGGTGAGGGGTGGCTCTTACTCCACACTTCACATCACCTCACCTGCCCTGGCTCACCTGTAACCCTTCTCATCTACCTTCGCCTGTTTTAACTGTACTGTATATTCCTCACTTCACCCCCCCCCCCCCTCCTGCCTCGTCTGTAGTCCCCCTCACCCACAGTGCACTTGTAATCTCCTTAACTGAACTACCCCGCGGCTATCCTTCTCCTCTCAAGTCTTATTTCATCCTGTAATCCTCCTCATCTATAATTCAACTGCACACTCACACGGCATAACCCAACTTCTAAACTACACGGAAAATTGTATCATCCCTTCCTTCCCGTGCTCCCTGAAAAGTGCTACACGTCCATCTTCACATCACAGGTAATTGTGGAGAATGGAACACGATAATTTTAGCCTCACCTTAACTTTCCCAAACAATGTTTCTACTCTGACTCTAACTAATTACGGGACTGGTTAAGGAATACACCCTTGCAGCCAACTTACTTGGCTAGTCAGCATATACTGATATTAAACGGAGAATAAAGTGACAAGTGGTTAATTAGAGATGGAAGAAACCAAAACTACAAAATATCTAGTGTAAACATTACATTTGCCGGAGAATAGGATGACAAAGACAAAGAAGAGCCTGTACAAAGTGCAATGCGTTGGTGAAGACTTTAGTCTAGAAGTGGATTACTAGTACGACTGCTGTTGATGATGATAATATGGTACAGAGGAAGAAGGGTGGAAGCGTGAGCTGGAGTGGCTGTGGTTAAGGAAGAAGGGTGGAGGAGGAGCAGGCGGGGTGGTGTGGCGGCGGGGCCGAGAGGGCGGCGTGGTGGTAGCCGCCGGCAGGAGGGGGCGGGCGGGCGACGGCCTCTGGGCATCGCTAGCTACACTCGTTTTTTGGCAACTTCCTCCCAGGATTCACCCCGTTACTTGCGATACGTTTTCTTTGTTTGCCATTCATGCTGTCGGGTTGTGGGGTGTTCGTAGGGTCTATGTGAGATGAGTGACAGGGTGGTGTACACGAGACAATTTTGGTTGAACGTAACAAGTAACTAGGAAGAATGTATGAGAATTAAAACTCATATCAAAGAGGAGTTTACAGTCTATATTTCATTAATGCTTCTAATTCATATTTATCACCTGAAGTAAAGTACGTCAGTAAATGATCCGCCTCCAATCTATAGTCTTCACACTCATATAAAGTGCATGGACACAAGAACTGGCTGATGTGACTACTGTATTGGTCAGGTCACTAGGGAAAGGGACAGGACTTTAACCAGCACTTGTTACTTTTATCTCACTTCCTCCACAAATTGTAGGTTGTCCGCCGATACACCTTCTCCAACACACTTGACACGAATACCTCAAGGGTTTAGGAGACTATTACCCGATAGAGACTTTCAAATCACATTAAAAATTATCTAGTTTTTTATTCCCAATATGTTGTTTTAAGTTTTATTCTGTTATTAATTGGGTATTGGAACTCCTTCACCATAAAAAGAAATAATAGGCTACTTGTTGTTTATCAGAAATATGCAGAAGTCGCCAATCGATAATTAATAACACAAGAGGAAGGATTGGATGTACACCTGCGTCTCATGTACATTGCAAATGGAAATAATTAATATGTCTCACGTACATTGCAAGTCCGAAGTGGAAATTTTAAACCGAGTGTCTTGAGGGTATAAAAAAAAAACTATAAAATTATTAACATTTGTCTCGTATAACATAACAAGCAGATACTCAACACCAGTTTATTATGTGCAAAGTAAGTAGGTAACACATTTGGCATGAAGTTATTTTTAATGTTTTGCGTATAATAAACAAAAAGCAACCCAAACAATGTCTCACTCAATTCACGCTCAAAAATGAACAAATCAGGTATAAGAAATAAAAGTAGAATGTACCGTATTATGCAAAAGAAAATGAAAGAGTAAGAAGCACCGCTCCTGCCGGGGAACATCCTACAGAGCAGCGCCGTTCATTCCCCACCACAGGGACAACAACAACAACGAGGCCAAGACCAACAATATAAACTTTAATGTCAAGAGTGACGAGGTTACATCCATCAGCATCATTTCGTCCCGAGGGCCATATAAGCGATTTATTAACTGGAAGCCATTCACGGTTGTCAGCCCACATGGAGGTTCAAATTGAGCGAGAAGAATGGAGGCCTGGCAGGGAGGGAGGAAGGAGGAGGGAAAAGGAGGGAAGAGGAGGGAGGGAGGCCTAGTTCGGCCAGGCAGATGATGCGTAGTTGTGGCCAGAGCTGCCAAAGGACCAGAAATGACCAGACCGAGGACAGCAACAAGGAGTGGTCAGGAAATATGTAGAAATGACAATAGGTAGTAAAGTGTTGGAAGTGAACAGGTCTCATAGCTAGTGTCCTATATAGAGTGTTGGAGCGTCAGGGGGCCACAGCGGTGATGGTCTACAGGTGGTTAAGGAAATCACACAACACCAAGTTAATATTATCGACCAGTACAAGGCAACCAACCACCTTCCTTAACGGTGAAATAATTATATATATTTAAAATTTACAAAATAAACATTCAGAATTATTATTTTAATATAATGATTCGTACTAAATAACATGCCGCCTTCACGTGATGATGTGATAAGTGTGTAAAGATAGTCTTCATTAATTATTTAGTGTGTAATGTACAAGCTCGATTATACTAGTATTCATAAATATCCTAATAAAATAAAACACTGTAAATAAATTAGAGCTTTACCAACTATATACGATACTTCATGTCCTGAGCGGAAAGATGATGACTCCACACACCTAATGTTTCTTTGGAAGGCGACACCACCTCTTGGCAGCGCTGTTTTTCACTCCCCTTATTCTTGGTTTCCGTCTTAAGTCACGTCGTAACCCAACCCAAACCCACGTCTTACATAAGGAGGAATTAGTTGCCTTGGGTGGACAGCAGTACCTTGTTCCATTTCAAGTGGCATCCATGACCACCCCGAGTCATCTGCGCCAACTCACAAACATAATGATAAACAAATACAAGATATCTACTTCTATGAGATGAAAATCAACAAAAATTAGTCCTCGGGAGCCCATCGGAACTAGAGATGAAAGGGACCCCAGGAGAAGGAAGAATAGCAGGGCACAATAGCCGAATCATCCGGGCAGCATCGACTGCACACGAAGAAAGGAGCCAACACAAAGAAAAGTTAAAATGTTCTAGCTCCGAAAGTTTACTCACGAAAAAGGGCAAGATTTAAAACTCGACCACACATTTAAGAGTACGCAGTATTGAGACCAACAGAAGGAAGTGATGTAGAGGGAACTGAGACGGAAAAGAGGAAGAGGAGGAGCGTAGGGAGAGAGGAGTTGTGGTGGAAGGAACACGGAGGAAAATATAAAGGTAAGGACCGCGGACAAGGACTTGGAGAAGATGGTTCCTGTGGGAAAAACAGGGATATATACAAGACAGTCATCCATATAACATTATATTATATGGACGCTGATGGAGACTTCAACCACAGCGAGATACCTATCAATTTAATGTAAGCCAAAATAAACATATATTACAATTAAAATGAAACTTAAAAATTTACTAATGTTGGAATCACATTGGGCACAGTTCATTCAATATTTGTTCGCTTTTAGGTATTGTTGACAGGCTAAACACAAACGTTGTATGAACACAATGGATGACACCAAAACAAAGCAACAACAGAAGTAAAGCACATACATAGAGATATGATACAGCACCAATAAGAAAACCAGAGTTGAATCCCTTATGCGAAATACAGTCCATGCAACCTATGACGTTTCTGTTTCTCACCACAAAGAAAAGTGCACCAAAACAGCTAGGGGTCGCATTGGCGCCCTGTCTCTCCCTTTGACCACTTTGCTCCGTGGAATAGGGCGGCGTTGCTCTCTGCTTGGTGATCCGGCCCCTCCCTCCCTCCCTCCCTCCAACCACCCCAGACCCCGGATGACACCCATTACACTCCGCTGCTGCCAGATATACGGTAAATCACACTCTAACCCTCGCCTACCCACCACCAGATATGGAAGATACATATATGAACGCACTTGTTTATTTACACATTTCTCGCCCTTCAGCAAAAGCAATATTAAAAGAAATGGCTCATTTGAAGATTGTCCCTTAGCGTTTCATATACTCCAGCAAAACAGAGCTACAATTTCTAGTAGTTTATTTTTTTCCGCTGTAACATAACTATACTTTTAATCTATACTTACTTTAAAATTGTAAACTTGGGAAATAATAAACATAGGTACTAGATTGCTGTAGACAGCAATGGAATATATAGTTATAAATCATGTGTAAAATGATGCTGTGAGGGTGTGTGAGGTAAGTTAACAAGACAGGAGTGAGCGTGGCATAAGGAGAGAGCCTGGCAGATGAGGGGAAGACGGACGAGAGGGAGGGAGGGTGAGGGAGGCTGAAACATGACCTCCCGTGGGCCCTCGCCACCGGAAGAGCCCTCTGCCACAGAAATAAAAGATGGTAAACGAGCATCATTTGAGAACTCTGCTTAGAGCTGCTGTTCTCTCCTGTCCCACCTTCCATGAATTGGTTTGTGTGTACCTCTTTAATCACCCACATTTAATCAAGAAAAATATCAATATATTTAAAGGGTTAATGAAGTCGTACATACAGTAGTACGTCAACCAACACAGTCATGTCGGAGTGCACAGAATCGTATACAAACATTTCTTTTCTATATACTACTCGTCTAACTTTAAAAAAAGAAAAATTCACTTTAGTACAAATCCTGGGAGCCAGAAAAAGAGCGGGGTGTAAGCTCCTCCCCTTGAGGACGCCAGGCAGCGAGGGGCGTGTGGGCGGAGTCAGGCGCTGAGAGGGCTGGCGTTGGGGTGGGGGAGCTCGCCGGAAGTGCTATTTTTCCAGGTTTTCTCCTTTTCACACACCCTTTTCTCGCCTTGACCATTACTTCATTACTTCCTTAAGCATTTGCTTCAAGTCTTAGAGCACTTGTAAGGTGAAGGAAGAGCAGGGTGAAGCCAGGGCAACAAGGGGTGGGGCGCTGACAACAAGACTGGAGGGATGAAGCAGCGGGGGAGGGGGACGGCCGGAAGTGGGGGGAGGGGGCAGAGGTTACAGGTAGCGTCCCGAGGGAGGGTGGGGAAGGAAGGGAAGGTGAGGGGCTCCCAATACCGTGGTGGTGTGGAGGGTTAGGTACCGAAAACTACGCACTGCCTTCCCCTTAAAACACCACACTATATACACACAAATATAATAATAAATACACTTGTTTGTAAACCTTATATTAATGTCAACCACTGTCCACACATCCCAACATGATAGTGATAATACAAAATAGAACTGTAGGCTACTCGAAGTAAAGCAACTCAGTAGGAAAAAATATACAACACACCTTAAAGTACAAGATAGTCTGAACACAGGGAATAATAGCACACCTCCTCATAGGATTTACCTCTATGTAAGCGAGCTCTCCAAATAAAGTACCAAGGTGTCCAATTATTAACCTTAAAACAAAAAGATCGAAATGCTATATGAAATTATGTCAAACAAGTAATGCGAAATCAAATGTTAATACTTTAAAACAATTCAAGGGTAGAAAAGAACAGTGAACTTTAGGAAGAGTCCCGATGGCAAACAAGGCTCGGGCTGGTAAACAAAAATTACGAGGTCAAACAAAGAAAACCACGGCAATGTGTGTGTGGGGATGAATACTGATGTGTGTCATGGTGTGTGGTGTTGCAAGAAGACCAATTAAGTCTGCTAGGAATTAATTGAAAAGAGTAAAGGAATATAATTATAATGTGGAACGGGGCATAGAATATCTAACAACAAGTAAGTAACATGTTAAAATCCCAGAAAAAAATATTAAGTAGCTATTCAATCCCTATTTAAAGACAACAAGATGACAGACAGACCTTTCACCATAACCCCCTCACTATCACCCAATTCAACCTCCCACCCATTACCACCATAACACACCACTATCACTATCGATACGAATATTCATCTCCATCACTATAAGACAATAAACACTACCAACATCATCACTGTAATACAAACTGTCCACCTCCACCTCCACCAACACCATCACCATCATCACCAATACCAACCACAGTCACGTCCACTCACATCACACGTACAGGATATTCCACACCCGAATAACGCAAACGACAGTGTTACTCACGTTACAAAACACGGTTGAGGTTTAATATGTAACACGAATGACGTAATAGCGTGATCTTAAGTTGTTGGGTACATATAGCAAAACACAAGCACTGTTTGAGTGATACCTATATATGACGTCAGAGTAACTAACGAATGACGTCTGAGAACACGACTAACATCACAACTCACAAGACACCGAAGTAACATCACGGACACATCATGATAATTGATGTCATAGTAACACATGTATCATCACAATAATATAAATGACATCATAATATTTGTATATAGTCAAGTCACATGCACAGGTAAACACAACACATCTCGCCTTACCTGACTTAGTCGGCTTTGTAAGCGTTTTTAGTGACTTGATACCCATCTTATTTGGCGGGGGTAGGAAATCCACGTACATAATAGCAATAAATAAATAAAAGATTTACTATAGAAATTGGTTAGACGTGACTAGATAGGTGGCACAAGGCTCTCTTTCTCTTTCCTCCCTCACGCTGTAGCTCCTGCGTTGAAGTCGCTACCTTTATCTTCGGCTCGGTTTCTATTTGTATCTTTTAATAAGTTTTAGGAGGGTTCACTGTCCTTGTAAATTTTCCAGAGGCTATCGATTCCACTGTGATCTTTGGTTCTCGAAACAGCAATAGTCGCCGTCACCTAATATTCCACCAACTGTAACTATATCTTGCACCCACACCATACTAGGTCCTTGGATAAGCATGACCCATGCTGCTGTGTTCCCAGGTATACGTCCACTACCGACCGTGTCCCAGGATATACTAACCGCGGGACACAGTCGAGCCTCCACAGCTGACCCGCCCACTGTTACCAACGACCGCTTTTGGAGAGGTCCTTCCGCGGCACAAGACCCACGGACCCAAAAATAAGCTTCATCTCGCATCAATTTCTATCTTACCTATGTCTAACGGATACTATACAATGTATATAAATGTGTAATTAATGTGAGGAAACTCTACACTTCAAGGAAATGCACGCAAAAATCCCAAAAGAGTAACCCCGATCTGGCAAAGATGTTGACCTGCAAAGGGGCGGAGGGGGTTGGAGTTGAAGTTACCGCAGACACCTGGCAACTCCTCCTGCCGCCGTACCAGAACTCGATTGTATGATCTCGTTACCGGCGCGATCTCCGGCCACGTTGCCTCCTTTACGCTCTTGTTTAGTGGATAAAATTGTCTCTGCGGTCCAGGTTAGAAAAGAAGAGTAAACTGGTGAACAGGAGTGAATCTGTTGGCCTTGTTTAACAGAGATGAACGGTCACATGGCACTCAACAACACTGTGGGCTAGATTCTTTTGACGTCTGCGTGTGTGTGTGTGTGTGTGTGTGTGTGTGTGTGTGTGTGTGTGTGTGTGTGTGTGTGTAAATAACTGATCGTAACCAGTATAATATACGAATATTATGTAGCTTGAAACAAGACCTCAGCGATTCTGTAATCACACACTGATGTACACAGGAAAACAAGCTCTAATAATATTATCTAGATTGTTTTAACATGGTAAAGCGAGTAATCTTAAACAAAATCCGAAAAAAAAAAAAAATGACCTCACATTTTGTCATGGAAATCAAGCCAGCAGCATTATTGTAAATGTAGCTTAAAACTGACGATAATTTATAGAATACTGCCTCATGACCATAACAAATACAAGCACCTGGAATATAATAGGAGTAAAGCTGACGACGAGGGACTTCCACAACACAACTACAAACCTGTTTCTTTCCACGTTCCTTTAATCCAGTTTTTATGAGCTGAGCTAAATTCATCCTGGTGACGTACATACATACACACCTAGTTAAAGGACACGACTAATCAATGTCTATCTATTATGAAGATGGAGTCAATATATTGTATTACGATATTGAACTGAGTGCCAAAGATAAGGCTGGAATTAAATAGCTTTGTTAATCTTTTTTTTAATTTACACAGTTCACAGGTCGCGAGTAATATCCATAAATTATTACAATTAAAGTATATGTTAGCAGCAGTAACCCCCGTAATCATACATGGTATACTGTATTCATCATTCTTTAGTATAATATATTAGAACTATGATTATATTATATGACAACGGTAAGTAATAACTCGGAAAAGGTACGGTACCTACGACCAATACAACTTTGCACAATGTTAAAAGATGAACCCAGAACTGAAAATAACAAATTAGGAATGGCTGCCAAGTTTGTGATACGGACATCTGACTAAAGTATATGAGAAAGGATCCATAGCTTAGATAATAGGTGAGAAAATTGACCTGACTTTCGCTTATTACTGACAATACATCACCACGCTGACTGACTGAGTGACTGATTGTTTCACCTCACTAACTGACAGAATCACACCACGCCCCATGCACAGCACAGGCAGCGGATATCAGCTGACAGCCTGACAGACAAACTGACGCCACACTGACTGGCAACAACAAACGTATACGCCAGACTGACCAACAAACTGAAATGACATCCACTCGCACTGTCTGGTAAAAAATAAGAGACAGGGGGAGGGCGAAGAGGGAGGCCGCTGACCACATTCCGTCAACCCTACTGACGTTCCGACTGTCAAACTGGAAGATGTGATGGGATTGCTGACTACCCTGGCCGAGTCAAGATATTACTGACTACACTAGCTGCCTCTAACCAGAAGTAGGGCTGACGTGTGGCCGTAAGGGTTGACACTCCACCATAAACACACGTAAATGTTGTTCTAATGAATAATGAACGGTCCAGTGGCGTTACATTCACCACACATAAACGTTATATTATTAGATACGTTTTCTGAGTGAGTATGACAATAATGATCTGACTGTTAGGCTGACGAATAGGCTAAGTTGAAACGTAAAAGCTGGACAAGTACATTTTTACATTGGGATGCTATATTAGTAGATTATTACAAGGCTAGGCAAAAGAAAATTGTACAACACTGACTGAGAAAAACACTTGCAAATTCTGACAAAAACATAAAATCTAGACAAACGCAAATTGACTCCATCCAGGTAAGGTGAAAAAAAAAGCAGATGAAGGAGGTCACTGAGTAAGTTGAATGTACTGTACTACAAAACAAACAAATGGCGAACTCATCAAACTCTCAGGCTCGTCAATTGGGATTCTGAGAGAGGGGATCGGATACAGCAAACTAAAATTATCACAACTTCTTTTCCCTACCTGCGAGATAAGCGACGTCAAATATCTCTAATGATGGGCAATGTATTAACGCCTTTCAGTGTACAAATTTACGCAGATGCGACTGAGGGTTTATGTACTCTATATACCTACTATAAAATTAAATACAAGCGGAGGAAATATACAACAACTTGAAATATACAACAACTTTAAATATATAACAACTCTAAATATACAACAACTTCAATAATAACTCTTCCCTCCTCCTGACTGGTAAAGTGCTAAGTAACTATGAGGTAACAATATATAAGCTCAGATAATTATAGCCTAGTTGGTAGTTTAAAGAGAGTATGTAGGCTTAATGCAGGAGGAGGAGGAGGAGGAGGAGGAGGAGGAGGAGGAGGAGGAGGAGGAGGAGGAGGAGGAGGAAGAAGAGGAGGAGGAGGAGGAGGGGGAGGAGGAGAACTTGGATATGGGCATAGGGTTGGTAATGGAGGAGGAGGAAGAGGAGGAGGAGGAAGAGGAGGAGGAGGAGGTGGATGGGGAAGGGGGAAGGAGGAGGAGTGGTACTGTGTAATAAAATGGCTTCAGGCTCTTTAGAACTGGCGTAGTATAGGGAGGAGGACAATTTATACAGTATTATCACAGGTCATGAAGCTCTTACTAGAGAAATACTGTTAGAGGAAAAGGAGGAAGAAGGAATATAGGTTAAGGTAAATATTAAGGGTTGGTGTAGAGAGAGAGAGAGAGAGAGAGAGAGAGAGAGAGAGAGAGAGAGAGAGAGAGAGAGAGAGAGAGAGAGAGAGGGCTGATGGGGGACGGGCTGGACTGAGATTTATCGTGCCCAACTTTTACTTCCTTCATCACTACCAAGTTTATGGGCCGTGTCCGCTCTCCTACCTTCCTCCTTCTCCTTCTCCTCTTTCTCTCCTACCTTCCTCCTTCTCCTTCTCCTCTTTTTATATTCTCATCTCTTCCTTCTCTTCTTCCTCTCCTACCTTTCTCCTTCTCCTCTTTCTTTCCTCTCATCTCTTCCTCTTCTTCCTATCCTACGTTCCTCCTTCTCGTCCTCCTCTTTCTTTCCTCTAGTCACTTACTTTTCTTTCTTCTCTTTTTCCTCTCCTCTCTTCCTTTTCTCCTTTCCTCTCCTCTCTTTCATCTTCTCTCCACTCCACCTTCTCGGTTTCTCTTTGTATATATTCCTATTTCATCTCTCTGTTGTTCCTTCTTCTATTATCTTTTTCTCTTCCTACTTCATCTTCTCTTCAATTTTCATCCTTCCTTGCTCGTTTCCTCTACACAACATTTATCTCACCTATATTTTCATCTTTCTTTTTACATTCATTTCATAATTTGTCACATCCTTCCTCTCTTGCACTAATCTCTTCCTCTGAACTACCAATTATATAAAAGTATTAATGACTGGTCGAGATTAACCAACTATCAGAGGTCAACGAACTCGAAAAACAGCATCTGTTAGAATAAACAATAAGACACTGAACTATAGTAAGATGGAGAGCTGTAGCAGGGAAGAATGAGTTGGCATTACTGAAAGAAAAACAGACACTTTGTAGGAAAGACAGACAGACAAACTTACATACATACAAACAGACAGAAAAAGTTGGTATTACTGACAGAAAAACAGACACTTTGTAGGATAGACAGACATACAGACAGTCAGCCATAAATACATACATACATACAGCTGAGAGTTCGGGGCTCGAGTAGGGAGGGGTGGGCTGTCAATGGTGTGATTCTAGCTGCGTTGTTGATCTAATTACTGGTGTAGAGTTCAGCCTCTCTGCTTGGCCTGCCAGCTGCCCGCGCCTCACTCCACTCCACTCTACTCGCCCTTCTCAATGCCGCCACTGCATGTTCTTACTTAATGCTGCTGCTGCTGCTGCCGTCACAACATACTCACTCACTCACTCCTCTCCTGCCACCACAATATACTCACTCACTCCTCGCCTGCCACTAAAACATACTCACTCACTCACTCACTCCTCGCCTGCCACCACTACTCTTGACGCGGTTTCATTAAGGACTCTGTGATCGTGTATAAACATTGGAGGCTTCTGATTCCTCCTGACCATGCCACGAAACAGCCTGGCTCCTTCCATATGGGTGGTGTTTTGTGGCAATATTTGAAGGACTCATTTATCTCCATTCCAGTCACTGCTACCAACACCACCTACCAATACCTACAACCACCAACACCACCTACAACCACCAACACCTTCGTCGACCCCATCAGGTTCCATGCATGTAGGTTCATATGGGAGTTTCCGACACCTCCACCCACTTGCATTTAATTCATTCAGTGGGACCGAGGCAGCAAAAAAGGTGAGATGTTCAGCCCGAATCGAACCCATCCATCCACCCCCGCCCCCCACCCCCTACCCCCGCCCCCATCACTACGCCCTTGTGGTCTTTGTTCTGGGGCCTCCTCTCCACCCTCCACTGTCTCCTTCACTCACTCACTCACTCATTCTATTAATCAGTCATTCACTCATTCACTCTATTAGTCATTCATTCACCCAATCGGTTAATCACTTGCTTATTCACTTCTTCATTTCCCTTCATTTGTCCCTCTTGTCCCTCTCTCTCTCTCTCTCTCTCTCTCTCTCTCTCTCTCTCTCTCTCTCTCTCTCTCTCTCTCTCTCTCTCTCTCTCTCTCTCTCTCTCTCTCTCTCTCTCTCATTCACTCACACATTCGCCCACATCCATCCCTCTCTCACTTTCCCTTGTACTCACTTAGTCTCTCTCTCACTTTTCCATTTTCTGTCCCTTCCACCTTCATTCACTACCATGCATCCTTTCCCCTTCTCTTCTTTATTTTCAATCCTTATTTAGTCATTTTGCTACCTGTATCTTTCTCGTTTTCATTTCATATTACATACGGTTTCTCTTTCCTTACCTTCCTCCTCGTCCTTCCTTCATCCTTCATTTCGCTTTGCACACATTAATAATCGAGTTTCTACGTGCTTCTTGTTCGTCATCATCTTCTACAACATTATTCTATCTTCCTTCTTCCTTCCTTCTTCCCGTCTTGTCTTGTTCGTCATTTATATACTCATTGTTCTCCATTTCTCATCTCTTACTTCCTGCTGTTTTGTTCAAGGCTTGTGTCTGTTATATCACTGTCGTCCATCCCCTTTCTCTTTCTCTCTCTTACTTTCACTTTTCCTCTTCCTTTCTTCCCTGTCATAAGCATTTCCCTCCACTGTCTCTCCCAACTTCTCTGCTCTCCTCTCTTCCCACATCTCTCCCTTCTCACTCCTTTCCTCACTTTTTGCTCTCCTTCCTCTCTCATCATGCACCCCTTCTCTTTCTTCACTCCATATTCCTCTCTTATCCCTTTGTCATTACCCCTCTCCTCTCCACCTCCATCTCCTCTCCTCCTCCTCACTACCCCTCTCTACTCTCCTCCCTCTCTCTCTCTACCCCTCTCCCCTCTCCTCCCTCCCACCCTGTCCTGCTCTCCCTGCTCTCATCCGTGGCTGTGGAGCGTGACGTCAGGCCCGCCAGCCTTGGTTTTGTGAATGGGGCGAGTTGGTCTGGGGTTGAAGGGAGGGAGGGAGGGAGGGATGGGGGTGTGTGGCGGACATGGAGGGAGGGAGGGAAGGAGGGGAGTATAGGGGAGAAAGAGGAAGGGGGACGTGTAGAAGAGAGGGAAGGGGACATGGAGGAGAGTGGGAAGGAACGGGAGTATATGATATGGAGGGAATGAGAGGGAATAAAAGAGTGCGAGACAAGGGAAGGAGAGTACGAGGAGAATGTGGGTAGGAGAGATGAGAAAGGAGGAAGAAGGAAAGAAATGGAGAAAGGGAAGTGGGTGGCAAGGAAGGAAGAAAACAGAAAGGAGAGGGAAAGGAAGGAAGGGAGGGGGAGGGGTGGTCGGGGATGTAATACTCATGAGTGGAAACGAGGCAGAACAGAGAGGAGGAGGAGGAGGAAGAGGAGGAAAAGGAGGAGGAGGAGGAGGAGGAAGAGGAGGAGGAGGAGGAGGAGGAGGAGGAGGAGGAGGAGGAGGAGGAGGAAGAGGAGGAGGTGGAAGAGGAGGAAAGGAAGAGGGAGTTGGAGGATGAGTCGGAAAATGAAACAAGGAAGAGGCTGAAGGAACGTCAAAAGGAAACAAACCTGATCAACACTAGATTGCCATGGTCGAGGGAAGAGAGTGTGTGTGTGTGTGTGTGCGGAGGGAGATGAAAGGAAGATAGCGAGAAGGGAGGACTCTAAAAGTCACATTATGACAAGGAAAAATGAGTAGGATGAGTGGGGTGCATATAGGGAGGGAGGAAAGTAAAAGTAACACAGTACATTATTGACAAGGAAAAAGAGGAGGAGTAGGAGTGGGGAGCATAAAATAATGATGGAGGGTGGATGGATGTGGAAGAGGATGAATGGGAAGAATAAAGAATAACAAAGGAGAACTAAATAAGGAAAATGAATAGGGAAGAAAGGACGATGGCAGAAAAGGAATATAACTAAGGATAAAGGAGAGGTACAGTAGCAAGAAGTGATGATGGAGAAGAGATAAAAGAACTACTAAAGGATGAAACTAAAAAGAACAGGAAAAGTATAAAGAGTAGACTTAAGGTGGGGAGGGAAAAGTGAAAAGGCTAGAATAAAGAACAGACAAAGTTAATAGAGAGAGGACCAATGGACAATAAGAAGGAAAGGGCAGAGCGAAGAGGAAGAGGGAGAGGAAATGTAAGGAAGGAAAGCAGTGAGAAAAGGTCTGGCTCGCAATAATGAAGACAACAATAATAAGGAAAATATAGGAAGGAAGAGGGGAAAGCATAAAGGGGAGAGAATGAGTGAAGATGAAAAGGGTGACTAGAGGTAAGATTGCGCAAGATTATAGAGTGGGAGAAGTAGAGTGAGTGAGTGAGCGATGGAACATGAGAGCGGAAGAGGGAGGGAGGGAAGGAGGGAACACAGTGTGAACAGAACCAGTAGCAGGCAGAGTGAAGTGTTCAGTCCTCTCTCTCTCTCTCTCTCTCTCTCTCTCTCTCATCTTGCTACACCACTCCACTTCTCTACCTCCATTCACCCCCCACCCCCTTCTCTCACACCTCATCCCTCTCCTCCCCATCCCACCCCACCCCCAAGGGCGCTACTCCAAGGCAAACCTTCGCCTCATCGCTCTCATTCATCTCATTTGGCGGAACAAAGAAAGTGGCTTCGATTAGCGGGACCAGACCAAGTTTGTCGCTGTGTTGCCTCGGGTTGTACTACGCTGCCCTCCCCACCATGCACGCCTTCAAAACACCACCACCACCACCACGCCTTCCTGCACTACTTCCTCTACTACCACGCCTTCCTGCACTGCTTCCCTCAACCACGCCTCTCTACCACCACGCCCCCACAACACTACTTCCATCAACCACGCCCCCACAACACTTCTTTCCTCAACCACGCCCCCACAACCACAACACTACACTCTCCTGCACCTCTTCCCTCAATCACACCTCTCCACCCAACCTCCTCACTTTCCTTCAATACTTTCTTTCCTTGTACACTCTCTCAACCTTTCCCCAACAAATTTATCCCTCTCTCAAATATCCACACCTACAACTCCCAATAAACTCACTCAATAACTGACCTCCATCTGCCAAACGTGCTTCTCCTAATCCATCCTAGTACCTCTACACGTCCGTTTCCTCTACTCCTCCTACTCTGTGCTTGTACCCACACGTCTTCCCTCACTCCAAGCATGTTTCCCACTACTCTGATCATCTCCACGTCTTCCCCAACCCTCACATACATTTCACCCCCCATTCACCAACTAGGTCTACTCCTACACAACACCCTCTTCCACCCTACTACGTCTTTCTTAACACGGCTACTTTCCCCCAAAGTCTAAATATACCTAGACTTTACTTTCCCCAACCAACGCCATATTCATCTTTAAGTAAGCAAGGCGAACGTCACACCAAACCCGGGAGCCAGTCAGTGTGTAGGTACTCGAGCTGCAGGGGGATTTTGTGATGAATAGCCTCGCAACCTGGTCCCTCAGCCACCCCCGACCGACCCCGCCCCGCCCGCCCGCCACTCCTCATGGTTTCGCTCAGCCCGTGACACAGGAGGGACTCGCCCCAGGTCTGCCCTTGGCCCCGCGCCCCATACCTCCTTCTCCCTGGGGCAGACCCTCGTTATACCCCTCGCTGTAATTACATGTACCTGGAAGAGACGGGTTTTCACTTCCCACGACGGACCTCCAGTCTTATGAACGACAATGAAAACCACAAGTAACAGTTGAAAACTTAATACCAGTCATTGAGCTTCTGGGCCGACATGAAAAACTGGCGGGAACAAGCAAGCCTGACTCTTACTACTCACTGCGTACGGTCTAATGTACTCCTGTCTCCCGGGCATCAGCTGGGCACTGTGAGCATCCCCACGCGACGGGAAAATGGATCCCTATGATCTCGTGGCATAAGGGTTGGTTTCTCGCGTTACTCTTCCTTCTGCCAACTTGTTCTCTTAATGTAAAACAAGTGATCCTGGCAGGATGGAACGTTCGGTTGTTTCATCGATAATTTATGAACTTTAATATTATCAACCTAAACCACTGTCACCAAACGAGTGCTTTTGCTTTTTGATACTTTATGCCCTTGTTCCCCGCCAGTACAACAGACGGACTGACCCATTTCTTCTAAACTGTATTACTACTTAATTATGATATCCAACAGATTTTCGGTGAACTCCCCCACATGCACAAGGATGCCTCAAAAATAAATAAAAAAAAGAAAAACGAAAAAAATGCATACGGTGAGATCGAGTTACCTTGGGCATCTGTGACGAGGGCGACTGACCCTTAGGGATGGGGAAGCACAGGGGCGAGTTTAGCGAGTCCAGGAAGAGGAGAGGAAGGATGAGGAAGAGTGTAGGGGGAAATGAGAGGAGAGGAGAGGGGGGGAGGGAAGGGACGAGAACGATACGAGGAAAGAGGGAGGAAGGGTTAGGAGGAAAGAGATGAGGGATAAGGTATAGGGTAAGGAGAGGTAATGGCTGAGGGTGGGAATAGTTAGAAGAGGATATGAAGGCGAGAGACATCTAGAGAGACAGGGACGAAGAGGAAGAAAATGGGGAAATGAGAATGAATGGGAAGATTGGAGAGTGAGGACAAAGAGAGGGAGGGGAGAGGAGGGGAGGGGAGTGGAGGTGGTGGGCACATGGAGAACGAGGACAAGCAAAGGAAAGGTGATGATGAGGGTAAATGAAGGATGTAACAGAGACAACAGCGAGGGGCAGAAGAAGGATAGGAGGAAAGTGAGGAAAAAAATAAATATAGAAGGGGTTTAGACGAAAGAGAGAGAGGAGAGAGGAGAGAGAGAGGAGAGAGAGAGAGGAGAGAGAGGAGAGAGAGAGAGAGAGAGAGAGAGAGAGAGAGAGATAGGAGAAAGAAACTTGAGGGAGAGCGTGAATAACAAAGAATGAAAGGAGGAGAGTAGAGAGAGGGCGAGGAGAGTAGGAAGGACAAGGAGATGAAAGGAAAGGGGAGAGCAGGGAGGAGGGTGGAGGATGTAGTAGAAGGAGAAGCCTAGGAGGGAGGGAGAGAGGGAGGGAGAGAGGAAAGGGGAGAGAGGGAGGAGGGAGGCGAGAGTAAAACCTCCTGGGGCCAGTCGTAGTAAGCTCAGGATTTTGTGAATGGGCCGAGAAGTAGGTCTGTGACGGCTGCCTCACAAGGATATTTATAGGAAGGTGTTATGTTATGGTGATGGGGAAGCAGGCTGGCGTTACCTTACAGTACACTAACACATACCTGTAATTATTTATACCTGCATACATTCCACACCACATTTACACGAGTCCTCCTTCAACGCACATCTGTAATTCCCATTCATAGTCTCTCTCTCTCTCTCTCTCTCTCTCTCTCTCTCTCTCTCTCCTCTCTCTCTACCTCTTCTCTCTCTCTGCTCTCTCTCTCTCTCTCTCTCTCTCTCTCATTCTTTCTTTCTTTCTCTCTCTCTCTCACACACACATACAAATTCTATATATCTTCTAAAACACGAAGGAAGTGCTATAATCCCCAAGGGTACATAATTATATATTTACCTTGATAATCCCTACCCATAACTCCAATCCACGCGTCGTACAAGCAGTCCCCAATCCCTCACTGTCCCTCCCTCCTTCCTTCAGCCTCACACCTCACACGTCTCATTTCCGCAGACATTTGATAAGGTGTGCTTAAAACGAGTGTCAAAGGAGAACTCAGAGCGTGACCCTGGTATTGGTACTTGACACCTTTCTACAAAACTCATTAGGACAAAACAGTAAAGGGTCAGAGGTCAGCACGGACAAAACAGGTGTCAGGTAAGGCAATTCAGAAGAACACCTCATTCTCAAGTTACCTGCCAGGTGTTCTAGTCCTATGATGAAGTTATTTTAAAACGAGTTCAGATACTTTATGACTTGAATGGTCCAATTTTTAATACCCTTTGGTTACTGTCATATGGTTTCATCTGGGGATTTTTTTGTTCTCAAGATGACAGACGGGTCTTGTCGTGACGAGTTTCCTAGATCTATATACGGTACTTTATCAAGGTATAGCTAAGTGTGGTTTTGGTAGAAATGTGTGTCATCAAAATGAATAATATTATACTATTTTGTTTCACTGTTTTCCAGCTTCATTCCTCACCTCCTCTTTTATTTCCTTTCACTTTTGTTTTCGACACACACACACACACACAAACACCCAACCCACACACACACACACCTTCACAAAGCAAATCTTTCAACTTAACAACAACAGGATGAACGTTAGCTGAACGACGCCCACAACAGCAGCAGCTTTCTCATTAGTGGGTCACACACACACACACACACACACACACACACAGATTAAATTAATGGCATGTACACACAAACACCCACACACACTGTAAACACAACACTATAGGGGAAGGAGAGATCGAGTGACACCCTTCATGCTCTGACACGTGTCCCCTCATACTTGTCATGCCATGTGGGAGGAGGTGGGACGGGGTCAATGTTTATTCCTGACCCTAGCTGTATTATTCATGCCTTTGGTAATACACGACTAACACTATCATCTATTCCACTTTTATATTGAGAGTTACACGGATCTACTACACATGAATATTATATACTCTCAAATTGGTTGTAGTGCTAAATAATTAAAAAACTATAACATCCATACTTGAACACAATATACCTCACGCCAAACAAGGAACTTATGTGAGGAATATAATATCTTAATCATGTCTTCAAAATGTTACAGAACAAACATTCGTGTGTCTCGTCCTTCCACGGCTGGTCTGGTGATAAATTGCCTCCTTCATGGAAACCTCTGCACCAAATTTATCATCCTAATACACCTGCGGGTATGATGCTACTGTTTACATTCCTGTTTACTTTCCTGTTTAAAATACTGTTTACATGTCACTCTATTTTTAACATTTCCTCTGGATTTCTTTTCACTGCTAAGACCTTTATTCAATATTTAAAGAGAATAGTACCACCCATGAATGAGTGAGAGGAGGAAAGAGCGCCTCATGAGTGAGTTAGCGAGGGAATGAGTGAGTGAAAAATGAAGCCCCCCCCCATGCATGAGTGGAGAAAGACTGTATGTGAGAGGGAGGAAAGCCCCCCCCCACCCCACCACCACCACCACCCCCCTCTGAGCAGCCAAGACCTGAATCGTGCAACCAACAAACAAACCGCACACCACAACACTTCCTAATACACCACCGCAACATTAGTCCACTTAGTCAGGAGATGGTGCACGCGGAGGCCACAACAACAACAACAACAACAACAACAACAACAACAACAACAACAACAAACAACAACAACTCCCGCCGCCCTTTCACCTCTTGGCACCTTGCGCAAGAGGAAGCTGATTTCATTGTAATTGTGTATAGTTTCCTGGCGGGTCGTGTGCGCTCCTAAGCCGACGTATTAGTGGTGCTTATAGGTGTTGTGTGTGTGTGTGTGTGTGTGTGTGTGTGTGTGTGTGTGTGTGTGTGCCAGATGATATTATGATCCTGCTTTCTCTCTCTCTCTCTCTCTCTCTCTCTCTCTCTCTCTCTCTCTCTCTCTCTTCTCTCTCTCTCTCTCTCTCTCTCTTCATTTCCGCTGAAGTCTCTAATGATGAATACTTTGGATTAATATTCAATGTAATATCCGCAATTCTGAACATACCCTTAATTGAGGAGGTTATTGTGTTGTGGGTGAATTGGAAGGCTGGTGATTCCTCCAAACTATATGCCAGGGAACAGGACAAGTCAATCAGTAAAATAAACAACTATGGACTCAGTTTCGTGGCATACAATATTCTAGAAATCATTAGTCCTTTCACTTTGTTTTCTTCTCATATTTGATTACCTATGTTCTTATTACCCATATATATATCTATTCTGGTAAATAATAGATAATTTTAACCTGAGTAAAGAAGACCTCAGACCAGATATAGGGGTTATAAAATGTAAACACCAAGTAACCCTCTATATAGATCTGAACTGGAGCCAAGCAAAATGAGTGTCCTATTTAGCTGCATGTGTATAGTCGAAGCTAAGCACATCCAGAACCCTTAGCTGTGAGGGATCAGTATACCATCTGATGCTTTCTGGTAAGAGTTAAAACGTAGTGTACCCTTAACTGTGAACGCGTTAGCCCCTTAGCTTTGGGCAGGAGCTAAAGGTAGTATAGTAAGTAGTGCTCCATCCGTCCCCCTAGGCTACACCTCCCCCTCCACCCCCCACCCCCCCAAGAAGACCCCCATCACCTTCCTCACCCCACTATCATCATCACCATCCAAACCCCACCATCCTTACCACCTTCATCACCCCACCATCCTTACCATCCTCATCACCCCACCATCCCCATCGATGATCTTCCACACCCAACCATCCACTCCCCACCATCATCATCACCATCCACACCCAACCTTCCTCACCCCACCATCCTCATCACCATCCTCACACCACCACATCATCACAACATTACAACCACATCTACAACTGGAGTCACAAGGTGGGGACACAATGTTGATATGAGAACTTTCTAGATATTAAGTGCATATTGTATGTATGTATGGCTATTATTAGTAAGACCATGTTGATGAGGTTAATG